>JACJUY010001233.1:40448-134287 GCA_014220935.1 Platorchestia sp. MABIK | reverse complement strand
AAAGGCTTACTCCTTTTACCAGCGTAGCAAAGGCTTACTCCTTTTACCAGCGTAGCAAAGGTTTACCTCCTTTTACGAGCGTAGGAAAACTATATCAGAGTTGATGACTTGTGACCGAGTGAATCGTGTGAGAATACATCGAAGCGCCACGCCACGTCGGTGAACTCCGGACCGGGAGTTCAAGTTGGAGCATGCAGCAGATGTCGCCGTTCATAGCTTCATTTTTGTTGCGAGCATCGGGTTGTGGGTTAATTTCGCGGGTTCGTTGAACTTGAAGTCATTCACTCATGGGTCAGATTGATAGTGCTGATGAGAAATTCAGTGATGTATTTTGTTAAATTTTGGACAAAATATAAGCCTCATCAACGGGATTTCAAGACGAGGTTGATGTCGTTCAGATAGATTTGAAATTGTGTTAACTGTATTTGCGATCGTTTGAGCTGTTGTTCATCATGTTGAGTTCGCTCATGATTGCATGTTGGTGTGTTGATATCGCTCATAAAGTTAACATCAGCTTGGATGTGTCGGTGATGTTATTGTCGCTCGTAAAGTTAAAGTCAGTGATATTATCGCTCACAAAGTTTATCGGTGGTTGTTAATACCGGTCATAAATTAATATCGGCTATGATGTGTCGATAGATGTTGATATTGCTCATGAAGTTAGTGTCGAAGTTGATGAGTCGGTCATGTTGATTTTACTCGCAAAGTTGATGAGTCGGTCATGTTGATTTTACTCGCAAAGTTAATGTAGAAGATGAGTCGGAGAAGATGCAGGAGGTCGGCATCGGTTGTGCCCACCTGAGGCAACCCTACAACGGTCTGCCGGCGTCGACAAGATAAGCCCGAGCTGTGGTGTGCACTATTACGTCATGCTAGGCTCCATCGTCTTCCTCCGCTCTGCTCATGTTCACCTCGTCTTCCTTATTCCGCCTATTTCTCTTCTTAAAATATATTAAACGCTCAGTATTTAGTTCATGTTAACTTTTTCTTTGCTTCATGGAGCTCGCTAAGTGTTTTTGAATTGGAGACTTGGTCGGCTTCCTCTCAGGGGGATGCAACTGTTGTATCTATGGGAATTAGCACTCCCAGGGGGAATAAGTGTGAGGGCCCGAGCAGAGAGTTAGGTAGGTCTTCTTTTTGTTGAATTAAAATATATTTTTTTTTATGTTAAGGACCACCTTTTTTTTCTGTTCACTGCTGTCCTGTTTTTCAGCATCTACTACTTTATTCTTCAACTTTTATCTTGCTTCATGAACTTCTTTCTCAACTTGCTGTTTCGGTCCTCCTTTTGCATAGATTCTGCGTTCACTTATCTCCATACTAAATGGTGCCTTCCTCCCTCTCTTCGGAACGCTTTTTTTAGCGGTTACTGAACTAACTGCCCAGTATTTAGTTCATGTTAACATTTTCTTTGCTTCGTGGAGCTCGCTAAGCGTTTTTGAATTGGAAACTTGGTCAGCTTTGATATCAGAATCGTGCAGCGGTTATCGTCAACCGAAAACCAGTTGATTATATTGAGAGTTACTGCACTGATTTCTATTCTCTCCAAACTGGGTTCACACTGCGATAAAAATGCTCCGATACTCTTCGATGATTCACCGGGAATTTGTTAGGCCGCGAGCGAGCTGAAGTTTGGTAGACTTAGGGTTCTGTTGGTTGTTGGTCTCTGGCTGCGTATTGCTATCTTCTAGGAATTTACTTTTTTAAATAGACATACGCGCATACATTGCACCTCATTAGTTCCTTATTCCTGCCTCCCTCCCGAGATGCAGGATATACCGTTCGTGCTTTTTCTTATACGAATATCCCTTATCTCCTTACTAAATGGTGCTTCCTTCTTCCACTCTTTGGCGCGCTTTTTTTGCGGTTAAGGAGGCTTACACTAACATCTAATCAAATCTTGTACGAATAAGTACTGGAGAGTGAAATAGTCATTTTGATGACGTTTAAACTAACATCTTCTCCAATCTTGTACGAATAACTAATGGAAAGTGTACTAGCGATTTTTATGATGCTCAAACTAAGATCTAATCTAATCTTGTACAAACAATTTGTGGAGAGTGAAATAGCTATTTTGATGAAGTTACCTTCAAGAAAAGTGTTACGGAGAGCCTGGGGAGCGCTGCGTGCAGTTGAGGAGGAAGGAGAGCCTCGTAGGGGACTGACGTCACAAGGTAAACGACCTGTGTTCTTTTCTCCCTCATCTCTCCCCCCTTCTTAACTGCTCCTCCCGCTCCCTCACCGACTGACTCTCTCTATCTTCCTTATTCTGAGGTTGCAATCGGGCGACCGGTCTGCTTTCTCGGTTTTTGTCACCTGCTCTCGGCC
Organism: Platorchestia sp. MABIK; assembly: GCA_014220935.1. Lineage (NCBI taxonomy): Eukaryota > Metazoa > Arthropoda > Malacostraca > Amphipoda > Talitridae > Platorchestia > Platorchestia sp. MABIK. Next base: position 131,959 of record JACJUY010001233.1, on the reverse strand, counting down.
GTCCAGGACTTGATCTTCCCAACGCTCGCACCGACCTCATATCATTTTACCTGCTACTGAATTCTTCTTGAAAAACGTTCTCGTTTACTTGAAAGTCGGGCCTGCATATCATTTGGAAAAATGGCGTTTTTGGTTGTTCGTTGGCCTGTATATCATTTGGCAAAATGGCGTTTTTCATTGTTTATTGGCCGGTTGTCGCCTGAATATCATTTTGCAAAATGGGGTTTCTGATAATTCGTAGCTCAGTTGTCTAGATGTCAGAGTGCTCGCACCGACCAGATATCATTTTACCTGCTACCGAATTTTTCAAGAAAAGCATTTTCTTTTACTTAAAAATTTGTGCCTGTATTTCATTTGGCGACATGGCGTTTTTGATTGTTTGTTGGCCGGTTGTCTAGATGTCACCAAAGTGTTAAGCAGGGCCTATGATTAAAAACTTACAACTGAAGTAATTTTAATCGCTTGTCTTTGTTGTGTTCATTTCGAGGTTGACAAAAAGACGTGAAGTTTTTCTCAGAATTAGATGAGCGTTCCATGCCTCTGCGATGCTGAGTGACTTTTTGTTCCTCAGTTGCGCTAAACGTCAGACTTGGCTGGAGGTGGAGGCATGTGAATAGCTGCTGACTTTTATGAGAAGAAAACATCTCTTCCCACGTTATTTAAACTATTAAACGCAATTTTTATTACGACAACTTCATACAACGACTGAAACGGGAGCTTAGAGGTTGGGTAAGTTAGCATGAGTGAGCAAATTAAAGTCGTCATTTAGCTTGCTGCTCTTGATTGATTCTGTTCCTGGCTGCAATCAGTTAAAAAGTGAGAATCGAGAATCAAGTCTCTTATATTTTGTATTTTTTCGTAGGTCAATTTATTTTTCAAAAAAGTTCATTCTAGTTATGGCAAATTATACGCGGTTTCTACTTTACATCACTGGATTAAGTGAAGGCAGAAGGCGTAACAACGGCTGCCTTTGTATATTTAAACAACTGTTTCTAACTTATTTAAGTGCGCATTCTGATTCATACCTTACCATTAAACCAAGTTTGGAACGTTTTGATGCGCAATTCTTTCAGTGAACACCACAGATTTGCTCCAAATCAGGTTTTCTCAATGCTTTCTTTTTGTTCAACCTACATCTTCACTGACGGGAAATCAATTCGAGGTACTTTTGTGTTAGATTACATCTCAGCGGTGGCAAACTGAATCAAACACGGCACGCTAAAACGTCTGGGGCACGCCCCTCTCTGCGTGTCATACTTGCGGTGCTCTTTGTTGGTCGTGGAGATTCTTGGAACAGTGGACGTAGATCGCCTTAGAACGTGTGGGTTTTGTTCCCATAGTGAAAGGTCGTAGAGTAAATACGATAGACAAGAAGCAGCTGATGTTACAAATTGGCAGTTGTAAAGAATTTTCTAATCGTTAATGTACGTTTAGGCGAGCGCATTAATCAAAAACTCTACTTGAGGGTCTTGCCGATGCATGCGAACGGACGTTTTTACATTGAGAGAAAGCCTTCACATGTGGACACGCCTCTTCAAATTGCTTATTCATGTGTGGTTCAGTTCTGACTGCTTGTAAGTAATTCCCTGCGATGTATTAGAGCTGCACCCAGTGCTACAGAGAAAGATGTTCACTTGTGTTAGTTGCTCATCAGCTTGGCCAAATTTTTCAACTTTGGTGGACTGAATAAAGAGCTGATCACATTCAGAATAGATGTGACGGGGATCTGCGGCTACATTAATAACTTTTGATGAGCGGCATTCATTAGGAAGCTACTCTAATATATGGAATTAGGTTCATGTTCGAATTATCACTTCCAGGGTCTCATTATCGTCTTATTTTAAATCCGAACCTCCCATTGAGGAAGCATACATTATTTTATTCATTTGAATAGTAAGCTGTCGGTAATTTTAATAGCCTTGAATTACTTGATCTGGGAGTGTTTATGCGTCTTCGAGAAGCTCACACCATTTCGTTGGCTTGAAGTGTCGCCTCAGGGGGAGACAAATATTGGATCAATGGGAATTAGCGCTCCCACGAGGAAAATGTGAGGTCATGAGCTGTAAGTTGGGTAGGCCTTCATTTTTGTTGAAATAAAACGTTTTTTGTTATGTCGAGGATCACCGTTTCTCGGTTCACTCTCCCAGGGGGACAATGTGAGGGCCCGAGCTGAAAGTTAGGTAGGCCTTCTTTTTGTTGATATGAAATGTGTTTTGTTATGTTAAGGACCATCTTTTTTCGGTTCACTGCTGTTCTGTTTTTTCAGCACCTACTACTTTCTTCTTCAACTTTGATCTTGTTTCATGAACTTTTTTCTTATCTTACTGTTTCTATGCCCTTTCTCCATAGATTCCGCGTTCCCTAAACTCCATACTAAATGGTGCCTTCCTCCTTCCTCTCTTTGGATCGCCTTTGTTGCGGATAGGGAGGCTTAAACTAACTAATAATCTAATCCAATCTAATCTCGGTTCACTGCTGTCCTGTTCTCAGCACCTGGGACTTTCTTCAACTTTTATCTTGTTTCATAACCTTCCTTCTTAACTTTCTGTTTCTATGCGCACGGGGTCTTGTGCGGTAACATACCTTGTGCATAGATTCCGCGTAATCTATCTCCGTACTAAATGGTGTTATCATCCTTCCTCTTGTTGAACACCTTTGTTGTGGTAAAGGCTAAAACTTACTTACGCTCAATCAATTGGCTGGGTGTGTTTCTTGTGTTGAACAATATAATTTTGATGTGCACTGTCCCACATGAGCTCAAGTGAGCGGAGGTAGCTTGGTTCAAGTGGCAATATTCAAATTAACTTGAGAAACAATAAACTTCTGTATCACTTGCGGTAAATAAATCGTTTAAACTGTAAATTGGTTACTACGACATGCTATGTTGTTTTAGAAACTAAATTTCTTTCGTAATTCCATGGTTTGTGGATGCTTTATTCATTTTAAACGATCGAGCCGCACTTGTCGAACGCGGTTAATTTTTGAGATTCTACGAAGTGATGCTTCGTCATCATAAGTGATACTTCCTTTTATAATTGAGAAGAGTTGCACTCGAAATGGAACATAATGGCTTAAGGGACCTACCTTCCTCGCCAAATGTTGTCAATGTTGCTGACGTCCATTGTATTCAGGACGGGCTTAATTTGGAGAATACTTTCAGCAACGCCTGTCACTCATTTTTGGCTCCCTAGCGCTTTGCATTGTCTTGTTCGTCTTCGTCATTTTGCACGATTGCAGCGAAGTTGAAATTGTCGCTGTTTATTCCGTCAATTTGGCCGATGCCATACACTGTCAAATTTAACGATGTATTCGTCAGATTTTCTTGTCAATATTTTTAGCTTCATTCTTATGGAAAAAACGCAGCAATGCTGAGCTATCGGTGTGAGTCGGGATATCTTGAAGGGTTGTTCGAAAATCATTTTGTAGCAAATTCTCTGTTGCAAAAAATTAAGACCACTTTTTTTACTCATCAATAAAGAGTATACGACATTTTCTGCTCCCATTTAGAGTTCATACATTTACTCGATAGCCAATGTTTTACGAGACTACTTAAAGCTGTTTGATCTCTTCAATTTTTGATTTTCGAAATAGACAAAATCCTACTCTTTGGTGCTCTAATATCAGGTCAGAACTGCTTATCCAAGGATACTATTTGTGTCACTCATATACGTAGGTTTCGAGTGCTGTCATTTAATTGGTATTGGACTAAGATGGAAGCCTTTAATTGTTTTAAATTTTATATTAGGAGAACTACCAAAAAATCATTCATTTTGTGGCCGTAGAACCTATTCACAAACATCTGCCACTATAAAACCTCGTAGCAAGCTTATAGCCAAAAATATTTGCTATTCTTATCGCGAAGGACTCCCAAAATTGCTATTTTGGACCAGTATAACGTGTCATCTTTAGGAATTCTGTGCTTTTTATTTCTGAACAATTGATACCACGCTTGAGATATGAAATGGATTATGTGATATTGAGAGCTGTGTCGTAATCAAATGTTTAGGTGTTATATTTTTGTCATAGGTAGATGAGCGTCCGGATACCATTGAGTGACCTTATATTTTCTTCGACGAAGCGTTGGAATGAAGTCTTCACACGTGTTGAGCTGTAACCTGTATACTCGTGTTGAATGAAATATACATTAGCGACCACACATTTATCTGTTCTGCATTTGCATTGCATAATTTTCTTATCCAATTCTCGTGACGATACCACTCAGTGGAGGCTGACGTACGCCTGCGGTGCTGTCACTTGCTGAGTGGTCTTTGCGATCAAAATTTGTTTGGAAAAGGCCAAATCTGCGAATTTCGACCAGGAAAGAGATCAAATTGACGACTTTGGCCTGAGAAACTCGTACGTTTTTAGCATATCCGTCTGAAAGGTTTAACGTGTCTTGTGCTTCACACGCGTCCCTTCATCTCGTGAAAAACATTAAGTAGATCAGATTTTGTGTAAAATTTGTTGTACTTGGTTATTTTAGCACAAACAATATAAGTCAAAAAGAACGTGCCGACACCCGATCTTCCATCTCAGTCACGCTGAAGTTAAATGTTACTTGAAAATGCTCTTAGTCAGCTCCTCAGGGGGATACAACTAGTGTATCTATGGGAATAAGCACTCCCAGGGGAAAATACGAGGGCCTCAGCTGAGAGTTAGGTAGGCCTCCTTTTTGTCGAAACAAAATTTTTTTGTTATGTTAAGAACCATATTTTTTCAGTTCACTGCTGTCATGTTTTTCAGCACCTACCACTTTCGTCTTCATCTTTGATCGAGTTTCTTAATCTTCTTTCTCAACTCCCTGTTTCTATGCCCTTTCTGCATTGATTCCGCGTTCCCTTAACTCCATACTAAATGGTGCCTTCCTCCTTCCTCTCTTTGGATCGCTTTTGTGGCGGATAGGGTGGCTTAAACTAACTAATGATCTAATCTTAGAAGCCCTTTCGTTGTCGTTAAGAACTCGTACGCTCTATGACGGTATAGACCAATGATGGCGCGGATCACTACTTTGCGTGCGTTGCAGTCGCCTTCTGTTCTGAAGAGGAACACTGCATTGGGAGCATAGCAGTTCTCTAAAGCAGGGGTTCTCAAACTTTTTTCAACCAAGGATCAATTTTATTACACAAAAATAAGCTGAGAACTCCCTCACATGTGTTCAGAGCTTAGAGGTATATTGAGCCAAAGAATGTAGCACCAGATACCTGCAGAGTGGCTTCACCAGTGCATTATATTGATGTCTCTGCTCGTCTAACTTCAAAGGTGCTGTCTATACTTGTCTAACTTCAAAGGCTAGTTGATCGAAGAGGCAAAGCGAGCGTCTCCAATCTGTCTCGCTCCCCGCACCAGCTTGCAAGTGTCAGGAGCGGTCATTGAGCTACAGTTCCGTCTCCCGCATCGCTATTCCTCGGACTTCTGCTGAAGAAATTCATCCCCTTTAACACGTTAACCGCCATGGTTTGATTTAAAGTTCAATATTTAACTCAAATTTGAAATCAATTGTTGGAAAAAAATTAACAATAGCAAACATTAACTGGATCGTTCATTCATTTCGCTTTGATTAAGAATTTATGAAAATTGAGTTTGTGACTACTTCTCAGTCAGCAGCATTATGAAGATTTCCTCCGTGTACCACCGGTGGCTTACATGGCGGTTAACGTGTTAAGATTCTCCTAAATCCCCGAAAAAGAAAAAAAAGAATCGCCATCCCTCTACTCCTGTAGCTCTTAGCCGTGTCGGAGGTACTGAACCCCACAGGTTCCACACATGCATCCATCGAACCTTTCGTAGTTGGAAAAATAAAATGTGTTATTTTTCCTTCAAATTCAAAACATGTGTATATAACTATATATTGTATTAGCGCACAAACTGTACAATGCTGAACCCAGGGGTTCGATCGAACCCAGATTAAGGTGTGGTCATTGAGCTACAGTTGCCGGCACGTCACAGCGCTGTCGCTCTACTCGGTGTCTACCGCATCAAGTCCATTCTATTTCTATTGAGCACCTTCCCCATGGACTCCTGCGGTGACTCGTTTACCCGCTGTCGATTGTTATTTAGCCATTGTGGTACTTCTTGTTGAGCACTCTTATCAAAGCTTCTTGAGTGTTTTAAAGAGTTAGTGTTTATGGTCTTACCTTCTACTCGTACATTAAATTTTTCCTCCTAGGAGTTTTCTTATCGTTTTAGTACGTTTTGTGTATCTTTTTTGCGTGGAATATTCGCTTCAATAAAAATTGCGCGATAGAGCAATCGGTATGCATATCAAATTCTGAATTCTAATTATATTGCCTTCAAGGGGGTATAGCCTTTCAGCATATTAATGAGTCGCATATCTTTCGTGTAGGATTTTTATTCGCTTGGAACAGAAAGCATGTTGGTGACTTCGTGAGTCCTGAAATTAAAGTTATGTAGGCCTTTTGTTTATGAATTAGAATAGGTTTTTCTTTTCTTCCGGACTCTACCTCTTTTTTCCCCTTCAACTTCAATCTTGTTTCATTAAGTTCTTTCAACTTTGCTGTTTCTGTGCGCAGGGTTTAGTGACACACATTTTGCCGTGATGTCCCGTTCCCTTCATTCTATTCTAAATGATGCACTCCTCCTTCCTCTCCTGTGAACACCTTCGTTATGGTTAGGGAGGCTTCAACTCACTTGAAATCTATTACATTGACTGCGTCAGTGGAGGAACAAGAGGCACTGGGTCACCAATGGTGCAGCACTCCCAATAGATGTCTATAGTTTCATGGAGCAAAATTCTGTTTACTTGTTTGGAATTTAGTTTTTGAGCATGTCTTTCTTTCCGTGGTGATTTTGATTTTCGTGGCACTCCTCAGGGGGATACAACTATTGTATCTATGAGAATTAGCGCTCCCAGGGGGAAAATGTGAGGGCCCGAGCAGAGAGTTAGGAAGGGCTTCATTTTGTTGAAATAAAACTTTTTTTTTTTTTGTTATGTTAAGGACCACCTTTTTTCTGTTCACTACTCACTACTCTGACTTTCTTCTTCAACTTTTATCCTATTTCATGAACTTCTTTCTTTACTCACTGTTCCTATGCCCCTTCTGCATAGATTCCTCATTCTCTTATCTCCATACTAAATGGTGCCTTCCTCCTTTCTCTCTTCGATACGCTCTTTTTTGTAGCGGTTAGGGAGGCTTAAACTAACTCATAATCTTATAATCATTTTTGTGGCAAGAATTTGGGGCTATGATGAGCTTATGAACATGATTACTTTTTGTTAAACTTCGGGTGATTTACTGCTTTCGTCTCAGCAAATCTTGTAGTTAATGAGTATTGGGCAGGCTCCTGAACTGCTGATTATGTATGGTTTCTAACAAGCACTTAGCTGTGATATTCATGTGAACAAGGTACATGCATAGTGTGTAATTTAAAAACCCTGCACCTTTTACATCGTTGCTTGGCATGTTCCTCATTTCTGGCACATTGATGAGTTGAGCCGTTCTTGCTCTGTCCTACTTTTGATATTTCACTAGCACAATAACTCGGTGGGATTCTTCAAAGTGAGTTGAGACACACTCCGATGTATTATGTAGTTCACATTCGCCGATCTTGCTCATTGTTTCTCCTTGTTGCTCGTGGAAGCTCTTCATGACTTTGCTGTTCAACTCAGTCGAATTTCATGTTTTTCATATTTTGTTTGGGTATTTTCTAGTTCTACGTTAACATGAAAACCATGTATCATTAAGACCGGGTTTTAAATCCGGCTATGTATCTTGAACTTGCATATTCTCCTCTATACATGTTCACTGCACTATTAATTCTTGACATAAGGTGTGAAAAGGAGATGTTATGCAAAAAGATTTGAGAGAGCGCAACAAATTCAAGACGGGCATCCAGCTTTTGCTCAGTTGCAGCACTGTTGATGCTCAAGCTGTTATTCAAGAGTGACTCCTGTTTTTGGCTCCTCTCGCTGCCTTCGCTTCACTTTGTTTATGCAAATACGTTGTGGCACGGCGCGTTTATGGATGCCTGTCAATATTTGGAAATTGAAATGGGATTCCTATACCATGAAGTACAGTAGTATGATAATGATGAGGCTTCTAGTACCTGTCGAAGTTTGATTGTGCAGGGCAGGAAGGGGAGTTTTTCCTGCGGTTTGGCGTGTATGTCTGTGTGTGCGTATGTGTATGTGTGTGTACGAGTGTGTGTATGTCTGCGTGTGCGTGTCTGTACACGTGTATGTGTATGCATGTATGTGTGTGTGTGTGTGTGTGAGTGCGAGTGTGTGTGTATGTCTGTGTGTGCGTGTGTATGTAAGGTTGCTGGGGTCAGCGCCCCCCGACTGGCTGTCGCTGTTTCCATCGTCTTCTTGAGACATCGACGAGCTACGCGAGACTTGAGCGAGCGTTCGCTGCCGGTGTTTCAGTCATGTTTCAGCTCATTTCCAGCGGCATGTTTGCCATTTATTGTCTTGTTCATTCTGCCACTCACCATTGAAGAGCTGCCGTTACTGCTGAGATTTTTCTATTTTGTTGGTAGCTAGAAGTTTCTGTCCCGTCGTTGCTGCTGAGATTTTTCTATTTCGTTGGTTGCTAGAAGTTTCTGTTCCGTCGTTGCTGCTGAGATTTTTCTATTTCGTTGGTAGCTAGAAGTTTCTGTTCCTTCGTTGCTGCTGAGATTTTTCTGTTTCGTTGATAGCTAGAAGTTTCTGTGGGTCTCATGAGTGCTCTTCGAAAAGCAAAGCGAGAGCATTACTACTCACCGGCCTCTTGCTATTGTAGAAAGTACGTTTGGTTTTCAAGTCGACTGGGATATGTAAAATAGAAGTAACCGTTTCTAATCGCATCTTGTAGACTACGCTAATATTGTTCTTCCTTTATATGATTAGTATTGTCTTTCATTCAGTATCTGATTGAAAAAACCTTTTCTGCCACGTCTGTAGCTCCTCATTGCAAAATATTGAAATAAATTCGACTGGAAAATATTGGAATAATCCAGGAGTTAGTTTTAACACTTTGACTGCGGCGTGAGCAACCGGTGGTCACGCTGGGGATTTTCATTATGCCGCTGACCGACCAGTAGTCACAAACTCAATTTTCAAAAATACTTAATCAAAGCTAAAGAAAGGCACGATCCAGATAACGTTAGCTATTTTCAACATTGCTTCCCACAATTGACTTTAAATTTGAGTTGAATATTAAATTTCAGTTTTACCAGTCGCAGTCAAAGTGAATGCAGTTGTTAGGATTTCCTCCGACCAACTAGGGTTTCCGTCTGTCTTAATCAGCTTGAGTGAATCGGATTTTGTTTTTCTTCATCTTGAGGGGTGGCTGCATCTCTTTGAAGTAATCATTTTGTGCCATAGCTAACCGATACACTGAGATTTGTTTCGTACTTTTGTTGCGTGACTTGAATTTTCTTTCAGAGTGTCAATGAGTTGGTGTAAATTCATCGTACACCCAGGGCTTGAGTATGACCATAATATTACTGACCATATTGTACTAAAATTCAATTATTTTCATTCTAACGGTTGAACGCATCTATCCACATATTGTACTCCTAACCATGTAGATGATCAGCAACTCATTGTTTACCAATGCAGGAATCCTACGAAGAGTTCAGCCATTTTAAATGACATGCTACAAACTTTGCGTTACGAAGCTTGCGCTACATGTGCTCGTATTGGTTTCCTTTGAGTTCGCAATATGGATTAATTGCCGTGGCGAATTTACGGCGAATTCATGGGCCGCTCGGCTAAAAGAATAATCTCCTGGGAAAGCATTTTTCCAAATAAAGCTGTCAATGTCTTGAGCTATTGTTCAGTTCACGTCCGATCAGTATTGTGGGCCTTAGCTGCCGGCACGTGCGCTGCGTGCTTGTGTCCAAACACATTTCTCAACCTTCTCTTCGTGATCGAGTTTGCGCAATGAGCGCTCTGATTTAGTTGCTTCTCGTGTGTACCACACTAAGCAGTTGTTCTCATACCAAGTTTTCATTTTACCATTTAATGGAAACTGTGCGAATCCCGCATTTAATTTTTTACGTGAAGTCTTGTATTCAATTTATGAGTTGAATTGTCCCATCATATTGTTTAGCTGTATGGAAACATTTCCGAACGTAGACGATTTGAATCATCTTTTCTAGTAAATTCTTCTTCACCGTAGGCTTTCGCTGCTTTTTTTTTAACGGTTTCTTCTTGAAGGGCTCTGTGTTGTCATAGGTATTTCCTTCTGGAGGACTTGTTATTCTCCTACGCGTCTGTGCTTCATCCTTCGCATATAAATAACTTAGCCAGCTACCCTACTGAGAACTGTCGTGTGCTTTAATACTTCAAGAATTTTTCTGTGTGTTATTGAAAGAGACATTTTGAAACTTGAGTAACTTTCTTGTCATAAACGATATTTGGCATACTGATAGCATGTGCTTGGCTACCCTTCCTTTCCTTCGTTTAGCGTGAACGCGTTTTTGGTCATGAACGATATTTGGTATACTGATAGCATGTGCTTGGCTACCCTTCCTTTCCTTCGTTTAGCGTGAACGCGTTTTTGGTCATGAACGATATTTGGTATACTGATAGCATGTGCTTGGCTACCCTTCCTTTCTTTCATTTAGCGTGAACTCGTTTTTGGTCATGAACGATATTTGGTTTATTGATTGCAAGTGCCTAGCCACCCTTCCTGCCTTTCTTTCGTTTAGCGTGAACGCGTTTTTTATCATGAGTAATACTTGGTTTATTGATAGCAAGTGCTTAGCAATCCTTCCTTCCCTTCGTTTAGCAGCGTGAACACGTTAGGGTGGACAAGTTCAAACTGACGTCACACATTTTGAGGATATTTTCTGCACAGCTCTGCCTCTATTCAGCCAGTGAACCTATGCGATTTCTTCACAATTGTCAGGGTAAACTCGCGTGTTGCTCGGCCGCATAAACGCCATCTCGTGTCGTAGCCTGTCTCATCTTGTGGCAAGTATTGTAGGACTGCTCGTCCGTGTGTGATATGGTCGACTTGTTCCTCCTTGTGTTCTGATGGATATGATTGACTTGTTCCTCCTTGTGTTGCTTGTTCCTGATGGACTTGTGTGTCTTACGTCTTCTCGCGCACGCCTCTTTTGTTTAAAAAATTTATTTACCACAGGTGTTACAGATGTAAAATGTTTCTTAAGTCTAGTACAATGGTAAAATTTGCGTATAGTTACCTGTGGGCCCGTTGTTGACTTCTTAGTGCACACCTGGGCCTAGTGCGTCAGTTGGTCAAATTACGTGGAATTTCCTTAAATAACCCCAAAAATGATCTTCTATGAGACGAACTTGAATTTAAAATCAGTTACGTATTCAAATAAACGTTGGTCTTAATGTGGGGTGATTTCATTAACAAGATGGTATGATTACAGTGAACTAATTACCTCTTCTCAGATACTGGCGCATGTTTTGACGTAACGCTCTGTTCAGTCAGTAATGAGGAGTTACAGAGATGTGGAGAGGAGTTAGTTGGACATGCCATCTTCGATGGTGGAAGTGACGACGAACCACAGAATTTGGAAGGCTTGTTGTTTTTTGTCATGTGTTGAATTTATTGGTAGTGATTTTTTCATTTTGGATATAGCGAGACACTTATTACACAACCCAAAACAAATTATTAGACCCATTCTTTAGTTGTGTGTCGTTTCTCTTCTTTCCTGTATTCCAGTTGCACATGATCTTTGGTTGACATGCTTTTAGAAAAACTGACGTTATAAATCTCGTGTAATTATAAAGCGAATCAGTCCTTTTAGCCTCAACACTGATGTTTATTTAAATTAATTTCTACTTGGTTAATACTGACTAAATTTGTTCTATGAGAAATAGCGTCTGTAAAAATTTTTCCAGAAATAATTACGTGAAATATGATTTTTTTTTATTTATCGATACGCATGAAAACGTTTACCGATTGTGGCGTTTGCTCTGTGTGTTTGAGGGAGTAGAGATGTTTCTAATCGACAGTGATTTGCAAATAAAATATGTTTTTTTTAATTTTCTCTTCTGTTTAACTTTTGAAATGGTGCATGATTTTATTTTACGTACCTTGATTATGATCTGTATGTCATGTTTACCAACATATTTCTTTTTCGCAGGTGAGTGTCTGGACGCAAGTCAGCTCCGAAGCTGTAAGTACAAACGCCCGCTGTTGGGCCAATTTCAATTGCAGTCTGCTCCATTGGCTTCTATCTGTCCCCTATGTTTTTTGATGCGTGGAGACTACCGAGATCAATTTACCTATAAACCCATTCGTTCCTGACGGTACCATTTACGAGTGACGAACCCGTTGGGGCTTCTGCTTCCCAGAAAGGAATGGTATTGAAGCTAATTTACACGCTTTTTGCGTTTTATTTCATTCGTTTAACCAAATGGTCAAGGTTGAAGATTGACTCGTAAAATGTAATTTGGAAACATTTTCTCAATTTTGGAAAGAATTTTTTTGCTCGCCATACTTCTCGGAATGTGTCGAATTTATTTATTAAAATAAGCAGGCATCTCATTCAGCAGAAAATGGCTTGCATTAGAGCGATGTCAAATATGCTTCAGGAGGCTGATAAACTCATGCCATGATTTTTTCCAACAGTAGCTAAGTTCTTACAGTGGAAAGAATAAATAAAATCCGACGGACATGTTTTTAAAAGTATGACATTTTCATCAAATTAAGAAAAAAGAGAAGCGTACCACCCTCAACGCAAAGTTTAACCATTGGAAAGTTACTTTTTCAAGAGTATATTTAACGTATTCATTGTGTGAGGTGAAGTTCACGCCGAACGGTAAACTGGTCCGAGCAAGACCTGCGATTTGATCTCCGTATTTTCAGAACTAATCGAGTCTGCTACAATTAACCCTTGTACTGAGTCTCAGAGGAACACGCAGCCGAAATGTGTGAGTGTAAAGTTTGACGATCTCCGCATTAATGATCCTTTTGTGTTATCCTCGGCGAAGATCCATTAAGTGCTCTCATTAAGGTGCTCGCCAGAATACATCGCTGTTGCGTGCTCATTGCTTCCACTGTAGCACTTGAGCGTGAGCAGTAAATGGTGGTGTGGGCGAGGCGTTTCCCTGTGTTAGTCTGTGAGTTATTCACTTGTAGTTGGCATGACATGTGTTTCGCGTTCAAGATAAGTTACCATCTTAGCTCAAGATTTCATAGCTCTTTCGCAATATTTATGGCTTGTAAAAATACTTCATAGTGTTTCTTAAGTATCATGAAATCAAACGTTATTCAAATAGACTGTCACAGTGATTAAAATAATCATTTAGCGTGTATGTTAAGAATGATGATGTAAATTCGATGTTTTTTGTGTGAATTAAAGATCCGGGAAAGCGGTGAGGTGAAAATTAAGAGGAAGATTCACAAGGTATTGTAACATGAGTTTCTATAATGTCTGACGTTTTCTCTTAAGGACTAAAACTGCATTATAAGGAATTATTTCTTGAAATGTCCCCTCAGGGGGATACAACTATTGTATCTATGGAAATTAGCGCTCCGAGGAGGAAGAAACGATACCTCAAGCTGGAGGGTACCTAGGCCTTCCTGTTGTAGAAATAGAGATGTTTTTTATTTGATCACGACTAATTTTTTTGGTTCACTGCTGCCATTTTTCAGCACCTATTTCTTTCTTCAACTTTTCCTTGTTTCATAAACTTACTTCTTAACTTGTATCAATACCGAGGGAATCTCGTGTGGAAACCCATCTTATTCATAGATTTCCCGTTCCCTTAATTACATGCTAAATGGCACCCCCTTCCTTCCTCCCTTGGGAACGTGTTTGTTGTGGTTAGGGAACCATGAATTAACCTCATCTAATGACTGATGCGTCCATTTTCCTCATGTTCATCATTTTGCGGAAGCGAGAATGACGGTTGTCTGTTTTGCTTCTGTGTGACATATTAATCGTATTGGCGATGGTGATATGCGAAATTCCGACTACCGCAGCGTCTTCTCCAACCAACTTGTGTTGACTCTTTGTTAGTTTTAGTACCAATTTCTTGCAGATTTTTCAACAATAAATTGCACGTATTCTTGATGCTATAAATTAGAAAATACAGTGTTGGTTTTGTTTAATGTACCTCTCTTGGATAATTCAATGTTCAAAAAGTCAAATTTGGTATTATATTTAGGAATTTTGAGCTGCCTCAAGATAAGCTACTGCAGTGTTCGAAGATCGTGAAAGCGAGCGGCGAGTGATGAGTGATGACGCCAACTCGCTACTTTTTTGCATAACCCGCTACCGTCCAAGTGAATTTCAAATTCCACTTTCATAAGCAGCTCGGATGTATTTCATTCCATGTGAAATTTGTGCTCTAATGTGCTCTTGCAAGTTCGTTGTCGAGTGGCAGTCACTTCCTCGTGATATCGGTGACTACATGATGCCAGTGCCAGTTTAATGATGGTGGGTGTGATAACGGTAATATGAGCACAAAATGCGGACGTTAAAGGGTTAATTGCATAGATTACTGAGCTGGGGAATGTTCTGTAAATATCGTTAGGAGTATTTTGGATTAGTGTTAGTCGCCCTAGTTGGTGCTACAAAAATGGGTGTAGAAAATTAAGCTGTGATCATTCATGACTGGTTTCAACACGTAAGCTTCGATAGGTTAAAATAAGGTACGCAAACTAAATGCAATTTCGTATTCAACATTGAAATGAACAAAAATAAAATTTTGACGTGTCTTCATTTAGTTTTAAGTAAATGTAAAAATAGATTAGTGCCCACCGGTGAACTCTGTCGCAGCTAACGGAAGATCCAAGCCACCCAGCGGTGGGCCCCTACATGAGTCGTGTCAATATCACGAGGAGTTATTTTGTTGTGATAATTGTAAGCTTTGCTACGCGAGTTGCTTAGTAATGTCAAGTATCAGTTTTGTTACGCATTCAAATGGTAAAACTGGGAGCACAGAGTTGTTCAATTTTGACCTTCATGGACTTAGCGGTCCGAGATGAATGCTGAATGCGTGAATTCTTGGAATCATTGAAAAACTTCACACTAACTCAAGCGATGGTTATATGTGAATCCCAACATCAGTTTAATTAAAAGAGTTTTTATTTTACAATTAAAATTTTTAGTTAGCCTCAAGTTTCTATTATGAAATAGCTGTGCATTTATTGGGCAAATTTGCCAAGTAGATGGACTCGCATGAAGTTCATCGTTTAATGTTCAAAAGTCAAAATCAAACGATATCAAAAAATCAAACGATACCAATAGATATCAAACGATACCAATAGAAATCAAACGATATCATTAAAATGATGTTGGTTGAGCTTTCCATAAAACAGCTCACAAAATCATAAAATTCGTTTCTGTGTGGTGTTGTTCTCACGAAGAAGGATGCTGGTCGAGGGAAGAAGATAGTGAGCTGCGGCTGTTGTACCCCGGGAACGTCTGATTTTGTGACACGATGCACGAACGGGCGGACGTACGTACGATGACTATGCAGGACAGCGGCGGATTGGCTCTTGGTTTTTTATGTGGAGCTCAGGAGCTCCCGGCGCAGCTCGCTAATGTGAAGCGCCGTTATGCGTCCGTCGTGCTTTTATTCTCTCCCGAGCTTCGTAAGGCGTGCTCTGCCGCCGCCAATTGCGTTGCAGCGAACAACCCAGTCCGATGACATGCTGGGTTGGGATTAAATTTATTTCCTCGTTGTGAACAACCCAGTCGGATGACATGTCGGGTTGGGATTAAATTGATTTCCTCGCTGTGAACAACCCAGTCGGATGACATGTTGGGTTGGGATGAAATTTATTTCCTCGCTGTGAACAACCCAGTCGGATGACATGTTGGGTTGGGATTAAATTTATTTCCTCACAGTGAACAACCCAGTCGGATGACATGTTGGGTTGGGATTAAATTTAATTCCTCACAGTGAACAACCCAGTCGGATGACATGTTGGGTTGGGATTAAATTTATTTCCTCACAGTGAACAACCCAGTCGAATGACATGCTGGATTGCGGTGAAATTTATTTCCTCGCTGTGAACAACCCAGTCGGATGACACACTGGGTTGGGATGAAATTTATTTCCTCACACGATGCGCAACTCCAGTTCTTTCCACTTGGCCTTGCATTCCGCGTTCCCTTAACTGCATACTAAATGGTGCCTTCATCCTTCTTCTCTTTAAACATCTTTCTTGTTGTAAAGTAGGCGAAAAATAATTTACTTTCAATCAATTTGCGGGCTTGTTGAATTTTAATTCAAAGTGCTGTAAAAATTTCCGTGAAAGTGAATCTCAGTTGCTGTCGAAAAAATATACGCTGCTTCATCACGTTTAGAGATGTTTGATCTGCCTTCCGCAAAATTTAGATGTACGCCGTGATGGGGGATGCTTGTGAAGTGTTCGTTTTCATATCCATCGTAGCAGCGTCCTAAATATCTGGTTTTATCTGCTCATAGATACAATTTTTATATTTAAATATCTGGTTGTTGTTCTTGCCAGTTTTGATTCGTCCTTGCTCATGGACCTGAGGCTTGTGGATTTTGCGCTCATAATGTGAATGGTTTTATCTATTATTCACAGGCATTAGAACTTATTTGAAGTATGCAAGATGGGAGTATAGTACATTTGTCTTGGTTAGCTCTTTGTCAATTAGCTTATAGAAAATTTTACTTGTAGGATGTGAGTAACTTTTATTTGTCTCAGTTCGTTATCAGTTAGTTTGTAGAGATGGCTTACTGTGAAGGTCAACTCATCATTTTATTTAGGGCTTTCGAATAAAACTATGTGGCAAAATGTCATTCTCAGAAAGTTTATGAGCTTCGTTCTGGCTGGCCTCCGTTTTACTTGTCTCACTTGCATTCCTTTCAATCACCTTCAGCGTTTCTTTTTTCGATGTAGACTGTTAAATTTTTTAATTGCCTCGAAATGTCCACTAACGCTCTTGTTTCATTTTTCAATACCGCATCTTTCGTCGAGTGTGTGCTCGTAGCTCTGGCGACGATTCCCATTTCAATCCTATCTAGAGTACGGCTTGCGACGATTCCCATTCTATTCCTACCTAGAGTACGGCTTGCGACGATGCCCATTCCACTCCTATCTAGAGTACTACTTGCAACAATTCCCATTCTATTCCAACCTAGAGTACGGCTTCGGACGATTCCCATTCCATTCCTGTCTAGAGTAGGTACGGCTTGCGACGGTTCCCATTCCACATCTTGCGTCGTTTGTTATCTAGAGTACGGCAGCGCTGGTGAAGCAACAATGGCACTGGTATCCTGCATACACGGGCTTTCCTTCCCTTGAAAGGCGTGTTGTTGCAAGTAAATATCCTGAACGCGTGAGGAGGGAGCTGTGCGTTTGTTGACCTCACTCGACGCACGCTACTTATGTGTGTTATTTTCTGGTGCTTGACTTCGCTTCCACAAAATTCTCGTCTTCTTCGCGAGCTGCTGCCTCTGTGCTGGAGGTGCGAATTCCAAGGTGCTGCCAATGCCGTTTTCAAGCATTTGGAACGCAGTGAAAAATAATTCCCGAGCTTTGAATAATGTGGGCCTTGTTTTCGTTGATCCCCTCAGGGCGATACAATTATTGTCTCTATGGGAATTAGCGCTCCCTGGGGGACAATGTGAGGGCCCGAGCTGAGAGTTAAGTAGGCTTTCTTTTTGTTGAAAAAAAAAAAAATGGTTTTTTGCTATGTTAAGGACCACCTTTTTCGGTTAACTGCTGTCCTGTTTTTCAGCGCCTACTACGTTCTTCTTCAACTTTGGTCTTGTTTCATAATCTTCTTTCTCAACTTACTGTTTCTATGCCCTTTCTGCGTAGATTCCGCGTTCCCTTAACTCCATATTAAATGGTGTCTTCCTCCTTCTTCTCTTTGGATCGCATTTATTGCTGGGGGTAGGGAGGCTAAAACTAACATCTAATCTAATGAGAAACAAACCGATTTCTCGTTCTTGTGCGTCCGCATTGTGTTGGACACTGTAGCCATGGCAGTTGAGTTGCTCCCTGAGGTCGACTGATGGGAGTATAAAATAATGGCAACTTCGGTTTGAAAACATTCAAATGAAAATGACAAGTTTACCAAATTCTGATATTTTATTTTACTGAAGTTCTAGTTCTTAAACCCCCTTTGAGGAATACTACCATTGTTTCCGTAATGAACGCGCTGAAAGTGGAAAATGTGAGGTCCAATGCTGGAGGTTAGGATGGAATTCCTTTGATTAAATCGAACAGTTTTTATGATCCATCTTTTTTTTTCCTGTTGTCTTTCTTTCCTGTTGTCTTTCTTTCCAGCAACCACTACGTTCTCCAACTTTGATCTTGTTTCATAAAGTTTTTCAATGTTGGTGTTTCGAAGCACAAAGTGTGGAGGGGACGCACACGTTTAGATTCCTCGCTCTCTTAAATTCTATACTAAATGGTACCTTCCTCCTTCCTCTCCGTGACCTACGGTGAACCTTTGTTGTGATTAGGGAGGCTTAAACGGACTTAAAAACCTAACCTCTAGTCATTAAAGTCACGTAGGTTCAAGGCAGGTTTTGGTTAATTTTACTTTTTCGTTGTTTGTTATCTGTTTTTGTGGCGCCGGCCGACTGTTGCACCAAATGAAATGGCTTTGTGTGACGTGGAACATAGTTATTAAATACTCCATGATTTCACATTTGTCAGACTCTTATAATAGTCTCATTCGATATATATTAAATATTAGATAATCAAATTAATATTCTTTTGACTTCGAAGTAGTTAGTGAAAGTGGCCGGCATGGAAATGCGAAATGGAACTACATAAGTGGTTTGCCTATTACAAATTCGAATTATAAATGAGAGTGTCAAGATACACGTCTTTAGTGAGATCATTATTCTATTTTGGAAAGTCAATGAGTAAAAATATATGGAACGTTCCATATAATTTTATTCATTGACTTCCCATAAGAAAATAATTATCTCATTAAAGACGTGTATCTTGGCACTTTTATTCACAATTCAATACACGAAATGCGGTAACAACCGAACATAACTTGATCAGTACGGCCTCACCACACTTAGTGTGGAGACTCCAACGTTGAAATGCAGAACGCCTTCCTTTGGTCCATCCTCGGAGTACATAACACGTTCACTACGTTCCCGCGGTGGTTAACGGTTGGTCTGGTTAGGTTGTAAGTAGCAGAACTGAAAAATCGACTTTACTGCTCGAATACAGTTTCATCCTTCTAATGACATATGGAAATACACTTGCACGATATCATTTTACCCCATATAATAACAGTTATTTCTTAAAGAATTCTTGAAACATGAAATACCATTCGTTTATACCGGTACGTAAATAAGGAATTGATCAAGTAGGAGATACATATTACGCGGGGAACATGTTTAAATTTAGTTAGCGTCTACATTCATGTTTTTTCCGTAACTTTCGTGATGCTGGTGTCCGTCATTCAGCACTTCTCGATTTCAAAGGTTTGATATCCGATTTCTTTTGTCATGGGACTCTGTTCGATGTTGAATTTTAGTGACGGATTTTGTGGTGAAGAAAACGTTTTTTTTTTTCATTCTTCTTTTCTCTTGAAAGTCACTGAGACACTTCTTGTTTGACAGGAGTGTATCTCTGCATTAATTTCCGGAACTTTCTGTTGAGCTCACGGGCCTTTTCAGACATGGCTTGGAATTTTCCCTGAACAATCTTCATAGTGCTTCTTTAATTTTATTTGAAACATTTTCTTTTAACGACTGTATGAACCAAATCCACAACTGTGATGAATTGTACGTCCAAGGCGACAACACTCGTTACTTAGGTCTTGAATGAACTCATTTTTATTCAGTAGAAATGTTGCATGAAGTTTTCTAAACCATTCGTTAACACACGAACTATTTTCTGTGTATGTGCAGTGATTTGACGCGTAGATTGTGATTTTCATGCGATGTTCGTATCCTGACAAAACTTGGAAAAGTTGGACAAAACTTAGAGAAGTTCTACAAAACTTGAAGAAGTTCTACAAAACTTGAAGAAGTTCTACAAAACTTGGAGAAGTTCTACAAAACTTTGAGAAGTTGCCCGTGGACAAATGCGAGTAGGTGGGTGCGCGGGAGAAGGAAGGCCTGCAGCGGCCGGGGGCGCCACAATAGCGGAGCTCCCGGGATAATGAGGACCTGCCGAGGCCGTCGCCCCCAACAGGTGGCGTCCTAAGGCCTTCCTTACCCCCCATTCCTTCCCTCCACCCCCCCAACTCGCACTCTTCCTTCACTAACTCTTGTTTTCGTTTTCCTTCTTCCTTGTCACGCCAGCTCCGCCCGTCTTGTTCGTAGCACCGCAGCTACCGTCGGCGCTGTGCCGCTCAGATTGGTTTTCTTTCTCCGTTGCTTCAGGTTTAACACGTTGGCTGCGATGGGTTAAATTGAAGTTCGATGTTCAATTGTTAGGAATTTTGTAAATAAACATCAAGTGGGTCCATTAAATACCAAGAATTTTAAAAGATTGTTGAAACTTTTTCAAACGACCCCAGATTGATTCGATTCTATTTAACACAGGGACGTGATCAGCTCGTGTATTTCGTAGAATAAATTTAAGCATAGCAGCTTTCTGCTGGTTTATTTTTCCTAGGAGGAATATGTGAGGTCCCTAGCTAACGGTTAGGTAGGCTTTCTTTTTATTGAAATAAAGTGAGATTTTTTGTGTTGTTACGGTTCATCTTTTTTGGTTCACTGCTGTCCTGTTTTTCAGCCCCTACTACTTTATTCACAACTTTTGTTTCATAAACTTCTTTTTCAGATAACTATTTCTATGCCCCTTTTTTTTTGTGGATAGATTTTGTGTTCCCTTAACTCCTAACTAAATTGTGCCTTCCTTCTTTCTTTGGAACACCTTTGTTGCGGTTAGGGAGGCTTAAACTAATATCTAAATAAGTGTTCAACTGAATTGAACAGCACCATTTCAATTTTCAATGATAAAATATATAAAAAATGGATGGCACCTAGATGAAATTATGTCTCTCTATCGCCTACAAAAGTATTTCTTTCTTTTCTAGTTCTAGAGATTCATCGGACCAACACTATTTGGACTGGTCTTTTCATTCGTGTCAAAGTTCAGTGCTCCGTCGAGTGTTCATCGGGTTTGCTTTCTGTGCAGTCACCACTTCAAAGGTTTAGGTAGCTAAAATCAAATCAGATGCACAGTAAATTTATTTTATAATGTTATCTACCGAGAATAAGCAATATAGTGCTCGATGGCTTCCGAGATTGAGTTAAAAAACGAAATATTGGTATCAGTGTGTGTTTTCTCACATCTATGTGATGTTTTTGTTGTTAAAATAGCTTCTCTGAATGAAGATTATACTGAAATTCTAATGAACGTGCAAAGTATATAATAAAAGTCTCATTAAAGTGGTTTAGGTCACAGAAGTATTACGCATTTTTCCGTCTAGAATCATTTCAGCCGTTCCTGAAACGGTTGGACGAACTGCATTTCTCCCTATTTATATTGGTTAACTTGCCATCTTTCCCATTTAGACAGCCATTCTATTTATCGATGTCTGGTTCCGACCAGTAACGATGTGTGCAAGAGTGATTCTTTGGTAAAAAAAAAACTCGTTTCTTTTTATGGTTGCTATTGATATCCCTCAATGTTAGTGAAACTGACTCTGCTTTTAACTAAGTTTCTATTGCTAGCATGAAAAAATGAATTGCATTTCCTTACTCTGCTGAAATTACTTGCGAGCTATGGAGATGTCTTCTTGTCATCCGAATTCGTTGTCATGGGTCAGCACGAAACTCGGGCAAATTACTGATCGCGCTCTTGTTGAATTAACTTGTGAGTTATGGAGGTGTCTTGTTTTCATCAGTGACTGCGCGAAGCCCGGGCAAATTACGGATCGCGCTGTAAAGTATAGAGAATTGTTCCCTGAGCACACTAATATGAAAGAAATATAGAGAATAGTTTCATGAACCCACATAAATAAAAAACGGTACGCTGGAGATAAAATCGTTCCCTGAGCACACTACTACGAAAAAACAGTATGCTGGAGTCGAGTGCAGTAAAGAGGTTGCACACTCGGTCAGTGTACTCCAGATCTGGTGTCATCTGCCTCGCCGCGGTTGTTTCATGGCCCCGGGCACACTGCATCACTCCGCTCCCGGAAACCTCTGGTACAGAGCCTACCTTCGTGCGCTTTTTGTACGCCTTGCTCCGGGTAACGTTCTCGGATATTTTATGTATCGATGATACGTATTCTACATCAGAGCTAATCTGCAAGAATTTGTCTTGGGGCTAGGTTTTCCCAGTAATTTGAAGAATATTAACTAGCGGTAAATCGTTCCTCTACTTGGAGTGGTGCAATTTATTGGGTGTTCATTTTGAAATTATGATCACGACTGTTGTTACTCTGATCATTTAGTCTCAGTGTGCTGAGAAAAAACTTTTACTAGTGAATATAAAATTTTGAAGGCCTCAAGTTAATGTCATGAACATTTAAGCAGTTTTTTTTTTGGTTATTTAACTCGATGCACTATCAAGTATTGGAAAAGTGAGTGCTTGAAATTTTCTTCTGTCCGATAGAAGGGATTTGTCCGTTTTGTCATACAGTCTTTCTCGGGGCTTAGCGCTGTTCGAAGCTTGGGCTGCAATACTGAGTTTTACTTTGGAAGGCATGCTGTACTCCTAGTGTCAGTGTCTCTTCAATAAAGCTAAGGAGCATCTTATTTTTTCGGTTCACTGCTGTCCTGTTATTCAGCTCCTACTACTTTCTCTGCATAAATTCCATGTTCCTTGATCTCCGTACTAAATCGTGCCTTACTCTTTCCTCTCTTGTTTTTTTGCGGTTCGGGTGTCTTAGACTAACGTCTAATCTAATCCGTTCAAGAAACCCCCGGGCATTAAACACTGCTCAGATTACAGCTTTACTCAGATTCAGCTGTATTGACTTTGAAATTTTAGTTTAAGGGATAAAGGAGACCTTTCACTTTTTATGCATGTGATTAGTAGGGAATCAATCAAACCTTACTAGTATCACTTTGTGACACAGTTTTAACTTATATCTAGTTAATCCATCAAGTTTTTTAGGCTTATTAATGGACTTCCTGACGCCATTGACACTCGTAAAGTGCGTACGGTGATCATTAATCCGTAGGCGCAATTTCATAAGTTGATGCCACCTGGTTGATGTAGAGCCAAATATTATTTTAACAATAACACATTCTTCTGGCTGATATGTGAACAAAGCGTGTACCGAGGAGGGAGAGTTGGATGGTATTGTAACTTCAAGACGGTATTGTAACGTCAAAACGGTATTGAAACTTCAAGACGGTATTGTAACTTCAAGACGGTATTGTAACTTCAAGACGGTATTGAAACTTCAAGACGGTATTGAAACTTCAAGACGGTATTGAAACTTCAAGACGGTATTGAAACTTCAAGACGGTATTGAAACTTCAAGACGGTATTGTAACTTCAAGACGGTATTGTAAGTTCAAGACGGTATTGAAACTTCAAGACGGTATTGAAACTTCAACACGGTATTGAAACTTCAGGACGGTATTGTAAGTTCAAGACGGTATTGTAAGTTCAAGACAGTATTGTAAGTTCAAGAGTCGTCTCGGCGCGCATAGTTGTTGTGAGCTCCGAGGTTCCCATCCGAGGCAGGTTCAGTGAACGTTGAAGCGCGTCTTGCTCATGTATGGTCTTGTTTGTGACCGTCGTTTGCTTTCCACAGACTTGCGAATGAGTTTATAACTTCTTACAGTAACTTGCGGAAACCAGAGTGCATGTTTGACTTCGTATCCTCTGTGAGTGAAAAAAATTTGGGTAAACATATGATGTAAACTTAGTTGGCTGCTCCGGTGGTCTTCCTAAATTCTGTTACCCATTGGATGAAAATGCCCGCGAGTTTTTTTAACCTGTGGATGTGATCCATGTATTACTTTAATGATGTGATGAATAAAAGGTGAATCACCCTAAAAAAAGGTGATTCCTTGTCACGTTAATAAAAAGGTTGGGGTCAAATTGACTCCACGGAACAAGTTTGTTTTAAATAATATCGTGCATCCACTGGTAAAGCCCCGTAAAAATAAACTCTCGTATTATTGTCATAGTACGAGACTGGCATCATGTTTTTTCCCCATTTTTCTGGAATGTGAACACCAAAAGCGCAAACTAACGTGAGATGAACGCTCATTAGACATGGAATAGCTTCAATTGACGTTTTTGAACTGGTAACTTTAGTTTTAGAAAGTCGATCTCTACGGCAGTGTCTCTTAATATTTCTGAGATAATAGCGGTAATCCCTGTGTTCTCGAATGACATCGGGGAATCCTAAAGCAGCTTATTTGAAGTATCAAGTTTCTAGTTTACTGGCGACCAACACCAGTCTCAAACGCCGCCTCAACGAGTCGTTTTCGCAAGGATGAGGTCGGGGTTTTTTCTAAGCAATGGTAGAATTTCACCTTCATCAAGGTTTGTGCTAGGAAGAGTACTTGTCCCTCTCGAATTCGCCTTGCGTTGGAGCATATTTCATGGCATTGAGAAAGGGCCAGTGTGTTTCGTTGTTTAAGTTTGTGCGCATGGCTGCGATTTTAAACATCATTCGTGTACAGTGTTGGCGTCCGTCTGATATGATCGGACACAGATTCTCATCTCAACCACGCACTGAAAGATCCTATTGCAAGAAATGCGTTTAACACTTTGACTGCAATTGGTAAAACTGAAGTTTAACATTCAACTCATTTAAAGTCAATTGTAATAAGCGATTTTTTAAAGCTAGCAATCATTGACTGGATCATGCCCTCATTTAACTTTTATTAAGTATTTATTAAAATTAAGTTTCTGCCAACTGGTCGGTCAGCAGCATTATGAATATCCCATCCGTTGCCACCGGTGGTGGACGTTGCTGTCAAAGTGTGAAATAAAACCTTCTGGCTTACGACTGTCAATCTCCATGGCTTAATTTGATGGGATGTTTCCGGAATTACCACGTTGCTTGCGATACGACCCACCAGTGGGTCGTGCTTAGGGTTTTCTTGCTGCGAAACGACCCATCGATGGGTCGTTTGAAAAATTCTAATGATCTTTCAAATTAATTCCTTATTAATTAATTAATTTTGAGGAAATTAATAAATTTTAGGAAATTAATTCCTTAAAATCAATTTGAAGAATTGATTCTTTTGAATTTTAATGACACTTAATGGACCAGTTAATGTTTAATATATATAAATTTACTAATCACGCTTGACTTTAAATTTGAGTTGAATATTGAACTCCAGTTTAACTCATCGCAGTCAACGCGTTAACAAGGGTCACCGAATAATTCTGCAGTTCGTAAATGTACAGGGGCTCCTGTGACGCCTCGAACCGCGTTGCACGTATGCTCTTCCTTCCCTCAGTGCTCCGTTGTTGTAAGTAGTTACTTGGCGCTATTGATTATAATAATGCTATCCATATCTGTATTTCTTTACCCTCTGAGTCTCGCCTTTCTTCAATTTGATTAAAGGAAGGGATTGACCCTTGCTCTATATATATAAGGTATTGATGTAATTTTGCATGCTGTATGTAGAGTGTGCTTAGTTTGTTGACGTTTTGTGGATATAGACCCTATATTATAATTATTTATTTTATCGATACAGTTCCCTGAGAGCTATCATTGGTATTAGGTCCCAGTTTTTATCAAGTTTCAGGTTAAAACCCTCTGCTCCAGATGCAACTTCTGAACTAGCCTGCCAGACAAGGGGTGATTGACTTGAGATAGTTTCCTAGTGCGTCCCATAGTTTTTGTAAGGTACTGTGTCATCTTCCTCATGTCCACTCAAGAGACATTTGATAAGTAATATTCCTCATGTTTTGATAGGCATACCATTTAATAGTTGAACCATTTAATATGCAAACCATTTGATATGCGATAGGTTAGGAAAGTTAGGTTTGCCTATATTATGCTATGAGGACTGGTGCCCTCCAGGGGAGATACCGTTAGGTTACCTCAGTGAGAGATAGGCCTTTTGGATATCTGTCTTTTTTGTGTACCCACTTGGCTTTTTTACCGTTTTTATCCCTTCTCGCTATCTCTTCTTTCTTTTTTTGCCTCTTCCTCACTAAATTGGCGTTTCCATGCACAGGCCATCCTCTGTGGGAACTCACCTTGTGCACAGATTCCTCGTTTCGATCAGTCCAAACTAAATGGTCTCGTTTCTTCGATCTCTTGAGAACGCCTTTGTTGTAGATGGGGAGAATTGAACTAATATAATAATAATCTTCTCGTGTAGAAGATATTTTGACAAAGTTTCGGTATACTCTCTCAGTTTGGTGGTGACCGCTTATTGAAAATGAACGAGATAATATAAGTTGTATTCATGTGATCGTGATAACTTAAATAACAATTATATTCCTTTTAAATTTTAAATTATTTGAACGAAACGTAGACTGATAGTGAAGATAGGCAGTATAAATCTATCATGGACAAAATTATAATAGTAGAAAAGTTGAAAAACGTAATGAGTCTTATATAAATATTAATAAAAGTTATCGTAGTTATTGTTCTCGTTGAATTAGTAGCAATAGCTGGAAAAGTTCGATTGTGTCTGCTCTGTAAAAGTCACCCAGTTATGTTCCTGTTATAATTACCTATCAGGGTTATAGCATTGCGTATCGGTGCTCTAGGATGAGAGCGAGTTGCAGTGCTCCGCAAATGGACATCTTGAAGTTGCCCAGTTATGTTTTCGATATAATTATCTATCAGGGTTATAGCATTGCGTATCGGTGCTCTAGGATGAGAGCGGGTTGCAGTGCTCCGCAAATGGGCATCTTAAAGTTGCCCAGTTATGTTTTCGAAATAATTACCTATCAGGGTTATAGCATTGCGTATCGGTGCTCTAGGAACAGAGTGAGTTCCAGTGCTCCGTAAATGGACATCTTGAAGTCGCGCCGTCGTCGAGTGTGAGAGACTTCTCTGCCTGCACGAGGTCATCATCGGACTGAAAGACGAGTAGAATAATTGTGCGGTGGTTTCTGCATCGTCTAGTTTTTGCTGGCAGAACTGCTGCCGCTCCTGCCGGTGCTTTTGGGCCAGAAGAGGCCGTTGAACCGAGGTCTAGGGTTCTTCCTTGCTCCCCCGTGGCACTATCTGGAAGATGGGTTCTCAACCGTGGGGACCCTTTCTTATGAAGCCCTGCATCTGGAGATGTGCTCCATTTACTGCACACAACCGTCTGTTTTCACTTAACTCATGGACTGCGATGGGGTTAACTGAAGTTCAATATTCAACTCAAATTTAGAGTCGCAAGTGATTAGCAAATTTATTAATACCAAACAATAACTGGGTCCGTTGCATACCATTAGTTTAAAAAAGATTGTTACAATTTTTCAAACGACTCATCGATCGGTCGTTTAGCAGCAAGAATAACTTAAGCAAGACCCACCGTCGGGTCATATCGCAAGCAATGTGTTAAATTGGACATAATAAATTAACACGTTGACTACGATTGTGCGGTTGCTTACGGTTAGTTTGGTTAGGTTAGAAAATGTCGTTTTGAAAAATCGGCTTTTCTGCTGTAATACATTTTTAACCTTTTTAAAAAGTGTAAGGGTACAATTGAACCATAATGTGTTACCTTTTACTCTAAAATTTTGTTTCGGAAAAGGTAGCAAAATGGTTGAAATGTTATTTGTATATTCTGGTACGTAAATGAACAATTTACCTAGTGGTACCCATATGTACCTCTTCGGAGTCAACGTGTTGAAGAGGGTACCTCGTATCCTGAATCATATCTCGTTCGATGATTCATAATTTTATCGATTCCGCGCGTTCGTGGAAACTTCGGAAGTTTTTTATGGGTTATTTTTGTTGTAATATTTTCTATTAGCAAATGGGCTTATTTTAACTGTAAAAACATATTTTCGTTCTGTATAATTTAATATCGCGGTAATCTTTAATCTTGATGTGCTTTTAAAATTACAGTATTTGATATCATTTGAATCTGTCAACTAACCTATAGCTAGACTGCGCTAATTATTTTAATCTGAAGTGGTTCGAGGTTTGAAAGTGGCCTGTGTTGAGCATTGAAAGCTTTACGGTCTTACCCTCAGCATCGGTGGTCTGCAGCGGACTGTTTTACATCGCACCTAGGATATAGAATAAGTAACGCTCATACTCGGGAATAAATGTTTGATTCGCCGGCTATGTATTTTCTGTCGTGTAGCTTTGTGTACTCTGAGGAGAGCAAATGCAGCAAGTTCATTGCGTGTATGTGTCCTCGTCATCGTAACATCAGAAATGAGGAGTCCACGATGAAAGCCTCAACTACCAACATTTGGTTCAAAAGGTAGTTATGAATACGGTTTTGATTCATATAGCCTTAATTTTTTCCTGTTTCGGCTTCCGTTTCCAAGGAAGATGCCGGCGATCAGTGCAACGAACTTTCTATACGCGACGTTGCTTTTTCAGTGTACTTCATTCCCCCAGTTTTTGTCTCGTTAAAATATGCCCTATCTCTACTAAATGAAATCCCTTCAAGGAATCTACGGAGTTATTTTCTGTTAATATCAAGATCATGATGAGTAAAATTTTGAATTTTTGTTTCCCCTGTTTTTTCTTCGAACTGCAAAAGACTTCTACCAGAACAAGAGCCGAGATAATGGCCGTCAAGAAGTTTATATGGTGAAGGAAGTTCACTCTGATGTGGGGATTTCATAGATTTATGTGTGGTATGAGAAATGTTCAAGCGAACAGCTGTATCGAGCAAAGTTTAAATGATAGTAATGACTCATTGCGAAATTTGTTCGAATTTCAAGATGCGTGCCATGGCACGTTTGCAGATAATGAAATCCATTTACAGCATTCGAGTATTCCAGGACATTCGGAAACAATAGATTAAGTCTATTCACTACTAACCTGCTGTGAAAAGTGCAGAAAAAATTTCATGAGCGATAATATTTTCTAACTGTGTGAAACGATCGTCCAGAACAGAGTCCTGGAAGTGACGCAGGGTGAGTGTCTTTGACCTATCTTCAGTGCGTACGCTTTCGATCATGCACCAAGTCTGCTGCGTCGTAGCTTTTCTGTTATGAGGCCTGTAATGGCCAACTCCTGTGACCCACTGAACAAATACCTTCAATGACACATGCCAATTAAGACTTGAGGAGGACGCTGCATGAATACATCACAAGGTGGCGGATCGAGGAATACCTCCGTGACCTATATGGGTGGTCGGAGGTCGTTGCTCTCCAGAGGCCGGACTTTCAGACAATCTTTGTCGTTATAGCGATACTTTATGGCGAAAGTTCGTATGGCAACCTAGGTGTTTTTTATCTGTTTTTCATTGATAAAATTATCGAATTTAATTTTTTTCAAAATGGATTTTGAGCTTCTCGCTCGGTTGCGAGATGCTCGTTTTTCAAATTCCATTTGAAAAAGATCCAAGAGCTCGAACTTGGAATGTTTTGGCGTTGGCGTGACGATGTGGCATGAAATGTAGCCAAATTAACAGAAGCACTTTCGCTGGCAGCTTTTCTACTATAAGAACGATAACTATTGGAAAATGTGGCCTTAGGCCCGACGTGGGTGCATCGGCCGCTGATGCCCCACCGCCCTCAGCTATGCCGCTCTGCTGCGCCGTGTCTTGGGTTCTGAAGCAGGATGCATTTGCGGCAGTTTTCTATCGTGTTAAGTGGGGCTTTCCGCCTTCCTCTCTTTGGGACGCTTTTTTTTTAACTGTTAGGGAGGCTTAAACTAATATGTTATCTAATCTTTGTCATGTTGGCTGATTTTTACACTGTACTGCTATTCCCATCACATGTGGATCTTGTTTACCATTAGAGAACTTTCATATCTCAACTTGCAATGTTACACCGCCTTTATATATTTGCATCAGCTTTTCGTCGTGTAGTGCTGATTTTTTACTCTGTACTGGGATACATTTGCATCAGTTTTCTCTTGTGTAGTTCTGATTTCTGTTTTTCATTGATAAAATTTGCTGCACAAATTTGCTTTTCCCGTCACATTGCGTATCTTGTTTACCATCAAAGTACTTTCAGATCCCAACTTGAAAGGTTACGCCGCTTCCAAATATTCTATTTATTCACATCAATTTTTTCTATCGGGTGACTAACGAATTTCATAAATCATGTTCGTTCGTATTTCGTAGTTCAATATATTTGTTCGTTTACACTGTATACTGGTCTTTATTGTACATTTTCTTCTTTCTACTGCAGTATGGAAAATTCTCACCACTACATTTGACTGAGGTGTGGCATTAAACCCTTTCTTTTTCTTTTTGTGGGTTCTTGAAAGTTTTTTTCTGATGCGTCTCGCGCCATATGTTCACTCGTAATCTTAATCCATTCAAGTCTGGATAGATATGAATTTCCATTTGCTTTCTCATGCATGCATGCCTGCAGCAGCAGCAGCAATCGACCAGCTATTTTACAGCCTGCCTTTTAAAACATGACATTAATTGGTTTCGCCGTTAATACGTTCACTGCTTATTGGGCCACATGTGTACCAACAGGTGAATTGCCCATTTACGTGCCGATATAAATTAATGACATTTTATCTGTTTCATGCCATTTTTAAAAATAATTGTTGTCATTCGAGGTGAAATGTTATCGTGCTATTGTATTTTTCATATTCATGAGGAAGAATTAAAATTTATTCAAGCTGGAAAACCGATTTCCCTATTCCGCTACTTACAATCTAACCAAACCAACCGTAACAGCCGCGGAAACGCAGTGAACGTGTTAAAATGCCGTAGTAAAGTTATTCTCATTCAAGCTTTTTAGGCTGTTCTCATTTATATTTGATGTATTTGGATTTTTTTTGGGGAAAATGTTCAAAAGTATATTTCTGTAGTATGTCACTCGCTCTTTTATGTATTGTTCAATGTTAGCTTTTCTTTTTGAAGTTGGGTTATTACTTCTGGGTGTTGTGTGAAGTTTCATTGTTTTGATGTTAACTCATCTCAACGTTAGACTTGATTCGAAAGAATAGTAATTTATCATTTCCTGTCAACCCAAAGGCGCTATCCACTCTTGAGACAAAGTAATCGTCTTTCACTTGGTTAATTCATTTTTATTACTTTTTGCTGTGATGTTGCTCATTCCTTTGCCAGTCATTTCTATTAAAATCCTTGAATAATAAATCGATTTATAACTCACTATTTTATCTCTCAAAACATAAGTGTGTTGATGACAACATCTGCACGTTTAAAAAAGACTGCAGTATCAAATTCAATGGACAAAAAGCGAATAAATAATACTACACAGCTGCGGCCCTGAGACAAAGTGCGGTACAGCTATGGCGGCAACAGATGTCGATAGAATTACCATGCAGTCCTAAGTCCTGTTCGTGTATTCCGGTTCTGAGAATTGTGATCTTTTACTCATTGAACTTTGTGAAATTATTTATATCGGTCATCTAAATGCATATTAAGTTGAGTTATTTAATACCGTGTTCAAGACCTGCATAATGCCGTGCTGGCTATTATAAATGGATATGCAAATGTTTTAGGTGGAGGTTAAATCGAATAAAATATGGGCATCCCCTCAAGAGGAAATAAATACTGTATCTATAGAAATTAGCGCTCCCAGGGAGAATATGCAAGGTTCGAGCCAAAAGTTAGGTAGGCCTTCTTTTTGTAGAAATAAAATAAGATTCTATTTTGTTACAGACAATTTTTTTCGGTTCACTGCTGTCCTGCTGCTGTTCAACACCTACTTCTTCATTCTTCAACTTTCATCTTGTTTCGTAAACTTCTTTCTCAACTTAATGTTTTTATAACACCTTGTACATAAATTCTGCGTTCTCTTTTACTCCATACGAATCGACACTCTCTTTCCTCTTTTTGGAAATTTTTTGTTGCTGTTACGGAGGCTTAAAAGAACATCTAATTTAAAATATTACAACACGAACGAAGCGAGTGGCCCGTTCTCGTGTTGCTGTCTAAGTTGTATTCCGTCAGACACCAACCACGTAGTGGTACCGGAGTATGAGTAACGAAGAATTTTTAATATTCGCAGTCATAAATATTCTCGTATACATACCGTCTCATCCAATTTAGCCTAACAGAGCGGCTGTTTCAGTTCATAGATGTATTGTACTAGCATAATTCAAGCGTGATTTTGGTTTCAGAGTAATATTAGATCCGTTCCGTGTGTTTTCTTTCATGCAATGTTGTCCCTATTTGATGGCGAGGCACAATCTACTAAGTAAATGATAACAAACCAATTCTCATTAGGCCTTATAAATCGCTACTAATATAATTGTTTTCATAGAAAATATTAGCTGTGCCATCATATAGCAGCATTTGGCTAACTACATAGAGTAGGCGTCATTTCAGTGTGGTGTCGGTGAGTATTCTGCTGCATGCTCCCTCTCCTTCTCCCCGAGCTATTGTTTTCAAGTATTAATGCTGTGCTGCGACGTGAGCCACCGGTGGTCACTGGGGGAGTTTTCATAATGCTGCTGATCGACCAGTAGTCACAAACTCAACTTTCATTAATACTAAATCAAAACTAAATGAAGGCAGGGTCCAGTTCATGTTTGCTATTTTCAGCCTTGCTTACTACAGCAGACTTTAACTTTAAGTTGTCTATTGAAGTTGAGTTTTACCTGGCCCAGTCCAAGTGTTAAGTATTATTGCTGTGCTGGGATGCATTATTGCTGTGCTGGGATGTATTATTGCTGTACTGAGATGTATTATTGCTGTGCTGGGATGTAAAAGTGCTATGCTGGGATGCATAATTGCTGTGCTGGGATGGAAGAGACGCTGCTCCAAGACGAGATTTGCGCTGGCAGATGGCGGTGCTCTCGTGCTCTCCCCTCCCTTCCTGGCTCTTCCTGAGCCTTCGCCGAGCTTTTACCTGTGGCTCTTAACGGTTCTTCTCAAGTCATCAAACATCCCTGATCCTAACTATTGGAATAATTTCCCCGCCTATATTCGTCCACGATTTACACTATCAGATTAATGTCAACAGTTTGATCAACTCCAGTTTTCTTTTTCTTTGTTTTACTTATTTTCTTAGCGTTGAATTAATGCCGACAGTTTGATCAATTTAGGTTTCCGTTTTCTTTGTTCGACTCATTTTCTTAGTATTTAGCTCGGTTGATGCTTTTTTTGTCAAAGTTTAGCATGATAAAATGCAGACGGCATCCACTTGATTCGTTTAAATTTTCATTGTTTATAACCAATGACAATGCAAACGCTACTTGGCTTGATGGCACAAAAATTTGGAAAGAGAGCGTCTTTCTAACCGCGTCAATTTTTTCTACGCTTGTCGAACCTAGACAAATACCATTTACTACTCTATATAGCAGTGGTCAGTATTACATCTCGTCAGAAAATTCAATTCAAAATAAAGAATGATAAATTTACAGCTGACAACATCATGTGTGTTTCAATTGGCTAAACTCTCCGTGAAAATCAGCTTGCGTCGAGAAAAAAAAAATGCGAACTGCACTAATTTCCATTTGTTGTCGACTTATTGCAGATTTTACACTTGTTATTCGAAGTATTTATTTATCGTTTTGGCTTCATTTATCCGTCTCAACTTAAACAACATTGAGTAAAGTCGCAAACCAGCATCATAGCGATGCGCCCATTCAATTTTGTTAGGCCGCAAACATACTCGCATTTTTTCTCCGATTTGTAGCTTCCAATTGTGAGATTAGATGTAGCCGATCTAATCTCACTATTGGAAGCTGAATTCAAAAACATTACGGGGTAAAAAACTGTCGAAACGTGTGTTATTATTACAAAGAACTGTTGAGTGTACGTGCTACGGTTCGTCTGAAGCGAAATTTAGATTCGCAAATAAACAGAAAAAAATATTTCAGTTTTCCATCTTGATAACCGTTTTCTATTAGAGGCATCGAATGAAAATCTTTGATTTCCTCGTAGACTATCATAAAATTGACTTGCTGCTTCAACGAAGTGTTGCCGTTTGCCGGCGATATGGCAGGTTAAAGAAAAGTGCACACAGTGAGGCTAGTTTACCTTTGTAATATTCTGTTTTGAATGAGTGTGAGCGGTTTTGTGTTCTGCTTTGGTTCATTATTTGAACACATATATTATTATTCCGTGACAGTACATCATGATTATTTTGCACGAAGCCTTTTTGTTTTGAATTGTTCGTTAGAATCTATTCAGTAATCATGAGCAAATTTAATACATTCGTGTTGAGCCACTTCATGTGTACTGTGATCTCTTGAAGACATTATTTTGGCTGGTACTTCTGACCATCGGCAGTGAAAGCGTATGTATAAAAATATCCCGTCACGATGACTAGGAATTGACACAATACTCGAATGAAATGACGGGAACAGAAATACCTGCTTTTCATACCCGTCGTCAGGAAGATACAGCACAGCTATTATATCTATGAGATTACCGATCCGGTGTGGTCCCGAGCTGAAGGTCTGGTAAATTTTCTTGAAATAGAATGTTTATTTCTTGAACTG
Organism: Platorchestia sp. MABIK; assembly: GCA_014220935.1. Classification (NCBI taxonomy): domain Eukaryota; kingdom Metazoa; phylum Arthropoda; class Malacostraca; order Amphipoda; family Talitridae; genus Platorchestia; species Platorchestia sp. MABIK. The sequence goes on along the minus strand of JACJUY010001233.1, from coordinate 97,624 downwards.
AACCGTCGTTTTTTCTCTCGTTTTTTACAGCACCTAAAACTTTCTTCTTCAACATTTGTTTTGTGAACTTCTTTCAATTTTTCTTTTTTTATGCACGATAGATCTTGTGTGAGAATAAACCTTGTGCATAGATTCCTCCTTCCTCTCTTTGAAACACCGTTATTGTGGTTAGGGGCTTAAACTATATTACCTAATTTCTGTTAAGGATAGGCGCTTTTTTCAAAATTTCTTGTGAGAAAATGTCTTCGCAAACTGCGGAATACAAGCGTTGTTGTGTTGAAATTTGTGTCCAAACCGCCGGAGGTAACCGTCATTGTGTCCTGGTGTTTGTTATAAGGCATTTGATGAACCAGTGTACCATTTGATATGCATCAGGCTTGATTAATTAGAATAAAGCAGCCATTCTCAACCTTTCCCATTGACCCCTCCGCTTTATGTATTTCTCCATTTACCCCCTACTCCCACACAAAACACACACTTTCTTTCTTTCTATGCGTTCTCTCTCTCATTTTACAAAGTTGAATTTAGTTGAATTATTTTCTGAATTATCAGGTACTTCAATTGCTTACGCGCGACTATATAATTTTTTAATCCTAATGGAAAATTTACCCCTGGTTGAGAACCTCTGGAGCCCATAGGGATTTACAGCTATTGTATCTGTGGGAATTAGCGCTCCGAGGGGAAAATGTGTGGGCGCGAATTTTTATCGTATTTCATAAACGTTTTTCTCAACTTATTGTTTCTATGCCCCTTCTGCATAGATTCCGCGTTCGCTTCTCTCCATACTGAATGGCGCCCTCCTCCTTCCTCTCTTCGGAACACTTTTTAACGGTTAGGGAGGCTTAAACTAATATCTAATCTGATTGACTGGAATGAAGCATCCTTTAGTGCTCGGTGAGGCGACCAGTGTTCATTGATCGCTCTCGACCTGACGGCGCGACGCGTTGCTACGACCTGACGGCGCGACGCTGTGGGTGCAGTGAACCCGGTGCGCTCTTCGGAGGATTCCTTTTTTTTAGATCGTCTTGTTATATCTGTGCTGATGAAAGATCAGCTTTGATTTGCGTTCGATTTTTCGATCAGTGACGTTGAAAGATCAGCTTTGATCTATATTTGATTTTTCGACCATTGACGTTGAAAGATCAGCTTTGACCTTCAGTTGATTTTTCGATCAGTGACGTTGAAAGAGCAGTTTTGATCTGTATTGGATTTTTCCATCTGTGACATAGAAAAATCTTTTTAATTCGCCCAACTAACAATGTTCCTGCCATCTTGTTCAGCCCATTTGTTTTCTGCATTGCGCACAGAAAATCTTGTGTAAGCGCTCCTATTGAACAACATGATCATTTCCTCCAAACTCAACTTTTCAGCTATTGTTTTTACCTGGTATCCCATTTTCATAAAGTTTCACATCACATCTGTGCTTTAGACTCTAAGCATTCGCGTAATGCTCAATTCTGGCAAAATAATTACTCATTACTCGGTAACGCCTTGAACTTTTTTGGTCAACAGGTCATTTTTAACTTGTCGATTGGACGTTTTCTTGTTTCTTCCTCGAGACGAGACGGAATTAATTTCTTCTTTATGCTTGAATAAAGATAGTGGGTGTCTCTATATATTCTTTAGGGTTTTCATAGTATCGGGGGCTTTTTCAAAAGAATTCTATGTATTGCTTGTTGCTTTTTTTTGTCTTTGTAAATGAATTTATTCTTTAACTCGGCTGATGCGACTTTCATATTCTACCAAGTGGCAATTTTTAAAATGACTGAAGTGAGGCAACTTCTGAACTCTTGTTGAGGTTCCGTTGCTTCACACTGGCGCTGATAGTATGTCTCAGTAAATGTGTATTATAATTCAATATGTAGCGAAATCTAATTAAACTTTAGTTACTTCCAGTTTCCGTTCTCCCAGTTGTTTACTACTTTCTATTGTGTTAAGCGTAAATTGTTAGCGCGTACGCCAGGAATGTGTTAATAGTTGAGAGAGTGCGTGCGTTCGTACTCTTCATTGTTCCGTGTTGCTGCTCTTTAAGTCGTTGACCTTCATAGTATCGCGCGTCTGGCAGGCTCTGACGCCGTGCTCCGCCCCGCTCTGCGATAATCTCCTGCTCACAGCTGACAACCCGCGCTCACCTACACTACAGTTTTCTGTTCGATCATTTATTTTAACGTTGGTCAATAACCTACCGTCTTACTCGAATCTAATAACTTACTTTACGTCTTCGGTTATTTGTTGTGTTCATTGTTATTATTTTAACTACCATCCTAACGAGAAATATGTACTACCTAATGCGTCTGTGTGATTAGAGAAAATAGTTCTTGAATTTTGAGACCTTCATCTGGGTTATTGTTTCAGCTACCGAAGCGCTAGTAAACCTACGTTACTACTATGACAATTACTTAGGTTTCCAGTTGTACTGGCTAGCGACAAGTATGTTGTGGTTGTTGATCAATGGAGATTCAACACGGTTCATGTTCATGGAAGAATATTCTGTCTGCCATGATATTTCATATGGTAGTAAGTTTAGCTACTCATGGAAAGCATTATTAGAAACTGAAAATATTTCTCGAAATACCCCCCTCATGGAGATACAACTATTGTATCTATGGAATTAGCGCTCCCAAAGAAAATGTGCGAGGTCCCAGCCTAAAGCTGAGGTAGGCCTTCCTGTTTTTGAAATGACGTTTTTTTGTTTTGTTACGGATCATTTTTACTGCTGTCCTGTTTTTCAGCAGCTACTTCTTTCTTCTTCAAATTTTTATCTTGTTTTGAACTTTTTCTCATTCTACTGTCTCTTTGCACCTTGTGCATTGATTCAGTGTTCCTTTAACTCCATGCTAAATACATAGTCCTTCCTCCTTCTCTTTGGCACACTTCTGATGTGGTTAGGGATACTTGAACTAACATCTAATCTAATGTTCTCGATATGTCACAAGCTCGAGAGTTACTCCTTACTCGCCTATCATTTAACTCGCCTAGAACGGTTCATACCGTGATCCACTAGACTGTAACGTTCTGTCTCACTTCCGTTGACTTCATCTTGTTCACTCTGTGTTGAATTTTCCTTCTCGCTTCCGTTGATGACTTCATTTTCTTCACTCTTTGTTAAATTTACCTTCTCACTTTCGCTGATGACTTCATCTTCTTCACTCCTTGTTAAATTTACCTTACTGTCATGGATGCAGTCATCGCTGCCACCCTCAATTTACGGAGCGGCGTGCGTGCACCAACACCCAGGACAGTTGGCTGCGCAGTTTAACCGAGTCTGCCAGCATAGCTAACATTAATATTTACGTAGTCAAGAATTTTGCAGTGTTTCAGCCAAGTTTTTTTCCCCGTGTGTGTTAGACGCGCTACTTCAGGCTTAACATCTCTTGATTCATGTTAAAACTCACACTGAAGTACTGCGCGCTTTGTTACCTAAAGTAATGTTGTATTTCGCATTAGAAGTATCAGCTCATCTTGTTTTACTGACTCCAATAAGTTGAGAAAAATTATTGTAATTCCAATTGATTTGAACTGATGCACTTGATTTTTAAAATGGTATTTTGTTGATTATCGTCTTTGCTCTTATGTTCGTACCTAGGTGAATTATTTCAATGAAACATTCATTTCTACGTGTATTTTTGAGAGTGTATTTTGAATCAATTGTTCGAAATTTTCTGAGCAAGTATAGTTTTCGTATCTTAAGCTACATTTGATTATTGTCAATCGATTTTGCGTAGCCAGAGTGACAAAGAACCCTTAATGTCAGTAGCGTGTTCATCTGTTTTTTACCCTTGCCGTGAGGCTGGCTTTGCATAGCCTTGACAACAAAATTGCCTTGTGATAGACAAGTTATTCCTATGCATTCACTGTTTTAAGCTAGTCATGTGTAATTTGATTGGAAAACTTATTCACTTTGTCAATAAAACGTTCTTCCGTAGGCTTTGAAAACTCGAATTATTACTATTTGTCCTTAATGTGTGTGTGAAGCATTATATTTATACTGTATTCACAACTACTCCCTATTCCATTTTCTTCTGAGGAAATAAGCTGTTTCAGGCATTGAGCGTTGCTTTTTTTTTCTATTCTCAGGTCCGCTACGTCTTAACCTCTGAGTGAGTGTTTTTCTTGTGTTGAAGTATAGATGTCACACACTAGGCTTGCTTTAATGATTTCATTGTCAGTGCTGATCATTCATGAGGAAGATGTGAGGTTCCGACCTGAAGGTTAAGTAGACTTAACTCATGTTGAAATAGAATAGTTTTCTTTCGTTTGGTTTTATTATGGATTAGCTGTTTTCCTTTTTGTTGTCTTTTTTAGTACATCTTATTTTCTTGTTTAACTTTTACCGTATTTCATAAACTTCATTCAAACATAGTGTTTCTATACGCAGGCTGTGGGAACTCGCCTTGTGCACAGATTCCCGTTTTTTTATTCCGAACTAAATGCTGCTTTCGTCCTTCCTCTTTTTGTACACTTTAGTTGTGGTTAGAGCAGCTTAAATTAACTTATATTCTAATAATTTAATTTATATTTAAACAGGCTTAAGCTGATTTATGTTGATTCCGTTCTGTTCATCATTCATGCTGTTTAAAAATTGAACGTTTCAATTTTTGAAATATTTATTCATCTTGTATGAAACCTATTTTTGTAATTTTTCAGGAAACCTCGTTTAAGACGAATTCATTTCTTCATTTTCATGTTATTAAGATATATTGAACTAATTCATTTTATACTGATAAAGTGCGACGTTCACCGTCACGTTTGAGGCGTGGGCGCCTCGAATTCCAGGTTGGACAGCTGCAGCGCTGTGTGCAATGCGTCTGCACCTGCCGCAGCTGCAGCTCGCGCACCACAGCGTCTCTTTGTTACACTCTTCCATTTTGACTTTGTGCCATTTTTTCTCTCTAATTCATTGACCTCGCTGATAGCTCCCCCTATCATAACTAGCTTGAAATAGACCATAGTGCATTTGCAATGCTTATTTTGTCTTTGTATCATTTATTTCTCCCTAATTCGTTGACCTCACTGATACCCCCCTATCATAACCGACTTAAAAGTAGCCTTAGTGGTTTTTTCATTGTCCCGTTTTTTATAACACTATTTTTTAAAATTGACCACACTGCGTTTTTCAATTTAATGTTTTTTCATTGTCCTTCTATTTGTTGAATAACACAATTTTTTTTCTTGTAGTCGTAAGCGATGAGTTTTCCTCGCCTTGATGATGCCTGGTATAAGCTAGCCTATTCTAACCTGGTCATTGCTGAAACAACTTGAGAGAAGCAGTGTTGAGAATAAGGTATTGCTGCGATGGCCTTGTTTCTGAAGATCGACGGAAGAAGACATGGCCTAAGCTCCTAGCCCGCGGCAGCGTCTCAGAGCACGGCAGACTGTGTATGTGTGACCTGGTGTTGGGCCTCCCTTTTCTTCTTCTTCGCCTGTTGCTACTTCTTCCGCCTTAGGGCTTTGCGACCCATCTTAGGGCAAACATCGTCTACCAGCCTCATCGCTCGAGCTGGCTACTTCTAGCTTGTTGTAAGATGTTGGTGTCTTCTGCAGTGTGCTGTCAACCTCATTTCTTGATGCTCTTTTGGCTTGTTTCTGGTTAAATAGGTGGATTGATCTTTTATCTCTCGTCTGGAACTTCTCCTAGCTTGTTGTCCGATGTTGGTGTTTTCAGTAGTATTTTGCTGTTAGCCTCATTTCTGGATGCTCTTTTTGGTTTGTTTATGATTAAATAGCGGAATTGATTTTTTATCTCTCGTCTGGAACTTCTCTAAGCTTGTCCGATGTTGGTGTCTCCTGTAGTTTGAGGTTAAACTCATTTCTGAATGCCCTCTTGGTTTGTTTGTGATTAAATAGTTGGACTGATCGTTTTATCTTGCGTCTGGTTTTTGATTTAGTCCAGTGTTTTAATGTGCTATATTTTTCTAACTCAGTTCTAAGTAAAGTCTGACCACCCAGTAAATGCTAGGTTACACAGTATCACTATAGATTTAGTTATATTCCATATATGTGAGTCAAGTGGATTTGTTCATCAACCTAACATTAAAACTTAGGGAGTTCATGGTGACATTCTAAAATCTATCTCTCATTTTGATAGCCGAAGTCAAGCGGAATGTGTCCTGCGCCAACAACATGTCATTTATTGGTCTGTCCCTACCTTACTTAATCTAGTGAGGTTTTACCGTGTAAGCTATCTTTATTCTTTAACTTTACGCTTTTGCGAGAATTTGCTGTGTTTTGCATTGCTTGAATTAAGAGTTCGTACTCGTATGGTAAAACGTACACATGTTACTTCTTTGCGGTTTGCAGTAAATGTCTTTTTACGTTTATAGTATTTAGAATTTAATTTGATCATTCATTTCTGTTATTTTATATTTTGTACATTCCTCCGATGGTTAACGTAGTGTTGATTCAATGAATTAGCTTTCAGTTTATTTGAACCGTGATGTCGAGTGCGTCTCACGTGCATTGCCGTTTCGGCTCCCATGTTCTGTCGTGAGTTATTTCAGCCCCCTCAAGGCCGGAGCTGAAACATGCTCAACTTATCTGGTAGAGCATCTCATCTCCCAGGCAGGACTCTCCCATCGTTGTAGTCGATGGGACTCTCCCATCGTTTTCCTCTCTGGCTCCGGGCTGGGTGTTGCGTCCATCACTACAAACGTGCCATTCGTGCACAAATTGGGGCTCGTTTTGCGGTTTTCTCTTCTCCACATTTTGGCCGGTTTCCTTTCGTCATCTTTTGCGGTCCCTTTTTTTGTTTTGACCCGCTTAATTTTGGTGAGTAGGACTTGGACCACTTGGTTTGGTGGGAAAATTTTTATCCGTGAGTTTACTAATTAATTTCGTTTGTGCTACAGAATGTTACACTTTGAGTTTACTCGTTATACATTCAGTTGCTAGTCCATTTTCCAGAGTTCGATGTAATTTTTTGTTTTACTTATTCGTCTCATTTTAATTAATTTTATTGTGCATAATGTCTTATTTTCTTTAATTACTTTGTGCTCCCTGTGACCGAATCATTTTTGTAGGTCGTCCTTCATAGTGTTCTGTAGGGAAAGCTTTGTGATACCATTGTTCCGCACCTCTAAAAATTAGCAGTGCTTATAGTTTTGTTTTTTCCTACTGGGCTCATTTTTTTTGTTCAAACGAACTCAATTGTTTGCTGTGGGAAAATTTTCTCTTTGAACTTACCAAGAGCATGTGTAGCAGCAGCTGTAGAGTTATCATCTCTGCATATTAGATACGTTAGTTTTAAGTTCTTGTTTACTTGTACTCATAATCTAAACTCCAATGGCATTCTAATCAATGAGGTGTAGGGAAGCTTATCCAAACAATTTTTCTACTGCTTAATGTCCAGCGTTATTGAACTCGCATCAAGTATTTTCTATCCTCTCATTTTTCTTTGGTAGCTCAGCAACGAGGCAAGTATTGTACAACTACATTCAGGTAACGTGGCTTTAATTTACTGATAATCCGTACTATAGTCCTGCCGCAGTAGCATCAAGACGACATCTATTTTTTGTACAGTTACAAATGGCTCACCATGACGAACCACAAATGTGAAGAAGGAGTTGCTGGAGCTGCCTGCGTCTTGCGTGTCATGCTGTAGCAACTCCTCATGCGTCAGCGTAGCCAGCCACCGGATAGCCTTGAGAGGACACAGGCCTCTGGATACCCCGGTGTTGCCGTCGCCACCTGCAACACAGAATTCTTTTCTGTCTTGAAAAACTATTTCTGAAGATGTCGTTTGGAGCGTAATTTGAGTTTTGATCAATTCTTTTAATGAATGGAAAATTGACTCAAAAGCAATATTTCCTTGCGGTGAAATAGTCAATTGAGAGGAGCTTTAAAGTTATGTGAGCGGGAAATCTCACTGTCTTATCACACGTTTGACTTCGATTAATAACCTGGCAATTTGAATCTGCCTTGAATACTCTCTTGCACATTATTTAGCGGTTACGAATTGACCCCAGTAAAATTAATTGCAGGATACTTATTGGTGTACAACGTTTTAGAAAGCATTCTACTGAAAGTATTTAGTGTGAACTTCTGAGAACACGTTGTGGTACTTAGAACTTCGCTCTTTCTAGCAGCAGCAAACTGCTTATTCTAGAAAGCTCTTATGCGGTTGTCCTAGAATATTATTGCCAATAGGGGTATGAATTATTACAAACTTAATTTCTTCAATGCAATAAAATAAGGGGTATAATCAGGTATTACTTGAGATTTAGATTGCTTTTCCCCCATTAGAAAAGGTATGTGGATTTTTTCTACTCCTTCATGGGAACATCATTATTGTATTTCTCTACCCTGTTCCCCTCAGGGGGATACAAATATTGTATCTATGGGAATTAGCACTCCCAGGGGCCCGAGCTCAGAGTTGGGTAGACCTTCTTTTTGTTGAAATAAAAGGCTTTTGTTATTTTAAGAACCATCTTTTTTCGGTTCACTGCTGTCCTGTTTTTTCAGCACCTACTACTTTCTTCTTCAACTTTGATCTTGTTTCATGATTTCATCTTACTGTTTCTATGCCCTTTCTGCATAGATTTCGCGTTCCCTTAACTCCATACTGAATGGTGCCTTCTTCCTTCCTCTCTTTGGATCGCCTTTGTTGCAGATAGGGAGGCTTAAACTAACTAATAATCTAATCTTCTCTACACTGTTTTACTTGCCATACACTCATAGATGTGCGATGACGACCCTTACTCACCCGTTAAATCGGCGCCATTACATAATGCCTGGGTGTGGGAGACCAGCCGAGGTTAGCAACGTTACCTCAAGTAGGTTTTTTTTTACCAGGAGTCCCTGTTGCTCCTTCCTCTGTCCTACTCTTTCTCTGCTATGCGTCATCTTATTCTCAAGCCTCGCTGTCAAGCCTCTCGTGCGCCGGAAGTTGTTGCGGTTTTCAGCTACACGCTCATTTCTCATCTGAAAAAATGAGCTAATGAGATTTTCGGTTGGAAAAGTTTCGGAGGAGACCCAGATCTTGAGTATAAAAAGTAATTTTTTAGTTTAATTTTTTTCAATTGTTCTGCGGATTTGCGTTTTTGCTCGTTTGAGGTCATCATCTAATTTTACTCGTGCAAATGTTAACTAATAAATCTTACCATGATTGCTAACTAATCTATACACACTTGAAATCTCTTATTTTGTATCTTGTGTTGCCACTACTCACTTTGTTTTCAAACTGTTTCACTGTTCGAAAAATTCAATGCCTTATTTCCGGAAATATGAGGGAAAATTCAACTCCGTTTTCATGTTACTGATAATTAATTCGAGTGTTTCAGTATTATGAAGGGAGAAATTCGCGGTCTATTTGGTCTAACTTGTGATGTTAATCTCCCACGCTGTATTGCTGATACGTTTGGCTACAAATGTTCAGTTTACAAACTATACTTACCACTGTTACTTTAACTCGTAATTTAAAAAAGGGATTTTCATTTACATTTAATTATTTTCACCTTCGTTGAAAGTGGGATTTACTACAAATTTGAATAATGAACATTTGTTGAGCTAATAATCTGACCCAACGGGTGGCAAACGGTCTAGTAAGGATATAGAATCTCGAACACATTTAATGTCTGTATTTATGCATCTTTTACTCATCAAAAGTCAGTTCAATTTTCAAAGGATTTTTTTTTCTTTAGAAATAAATTTAGAAACAGGAGCATAATGAACCTAGAATTTTGACTTCAGCATTGACATCCACATCAATACTTTGACTGCGGCAGGGAAAACCGAAGTTCAACATTCATTTCAAATTTAAAGTCAATTGTAGTAAGCAAAGTTGAAAATACTAAATGTTAACTGGATCGTGTTTTAAGTCGAGTTTGTGACTACTGGTTGGTCAGCAGCATAATGAAAACTCCCTCATTGACCAAATATGGCACACGTCACAGTCAAAGTGTCCAGTCTCACGTCAAAGTAAACTCATAAGTTGACTCACTGCAGGCTTCCTCAAGGATAAAAGCATCATCTAAGTTCACGGAACTCTATACCTTGCTTCGATTACTCACGCTGGTGGGAGTCTTACGTGAGCAATAATTTTTGCTCCTATGCCATCACTCACGTTTGTTTTGATATTCTTGTTACTCGTTTGCCTCTAGTGAGGTTCGCTCGAATAATTTACAATTTCTGAATGGAGACCTGTTGAAAAGCATGTTTTTTTTCTTCAGTTTTAGTACTGCTTTAATAATTGATTGATTTATTGCTGGAATTGAACGTCACATAGCTTAAATTTCCCCATTAGTCATATTCATTTAAATTCAAGTCTTGTGTTTACATTCTATAGTACTGTTATATGCGTAATCTGGAACAAAATCAATGCGCATGAAATTTCCTCGCATTCGCTGAACATCGTATTGCTGATACGTATGACTGACCCGTATTCTCGTTTAAATTTCAGTAAGTAAATTTCAGTAACCCAGGAAACAATGCGGGAAAGACTTCTTGGAATCCATTTCTTTCTAGATGCGTTACTACATTCTGTGTATTGGGCTTTGTTAGTCTAACACGCCCCTTTCTCTCTGGCGTACCATGTGACCTGCGACCTCATCTGCTGTCTAGTCGTGCTCTGCTCTCTCGCTCTTTCTCAGTCTACCAGCGCAGCTCTCAACTCCCACTCTGGCATGGCGTGCTGTATGGTCCTATTTGAACTGCTGTTGTCGCGCTAAATTATGTTAACCTTGGTGCTGATTTTACCCCCTGTGTTACCTCATAATAGGAAGGTACATAACTGATGCTTGCATTGTTTTGCGGTGCCACATGGGATGGAACTGTGGCAATAGCGCGCTGTGGTGCCAGCTCTTCTCCGTGGCCTACTTTCATGTGCGTGACGTCATACAAGGATTCCTCAAGCGCTTTTTATTTGATTATTTAACAACACGTTAAGTACGGCGGGTTTAACTGAAGTTCAATATCCTACTCAAATTAGAGATAATTTTAGATGTAAATTTTGAAAAAAAAAACATTAAATAGATAGCGCCTTCATTTGGTTTTCATTTAGCATTTATTGAAATTGAGTTAGTGACTGCTGGCCAGTAAGCAGCATTGTGAAAATCCCCTCAGTGACCACTGGTGGGTCACGTTGCGCTTGAAGTGTTAATGCAAGTTTTTTCCATGATGACGTCACTTCACTCCCTTGGGTGTGGATGACGTCACTGGGATTCAATAGAGCAAAGAAATCTAGTCTACTTTGAAGAGGTAAAAATATGCGATGGTCGATTTATTCTTCACGAACTCTTTTCAGTTACTGTGTAGGCAGGTACAGGTAGCTGGCTAATGCGATTTGTTTTCTCTCTTATAGGGAAACCCTCAACTTTTGTATGGTGTTTTGTGTTGAGAAGGTGCTAAGTTCACAACGAGGTACGGGAGAGTTGTGTCACCATTCCGAACACTTGCTACTGCGAGATGCTGGGTTCTTGAAAGGTATCCTGTCTACCATTGCTATTGCTGAAGCTTTTTTAGTTTACTTTTATGCGTGTCATGCTTTAATTTTCTCTTCCTGCGTCAAGCCCCCCTCAGGAGGATGCAACTGTTGTATTTATGGGAATAAGCGCTTCGTTCCAGGGCGAATAAGTGAATTATCGAGCTTTTAGTGTATCGAATATAATTGCTGCTCCTCTTGAAGCACATTTTCAGGGGAACGAAGTGTAACCTAATCGAAGGTGATGCGAAATTTGAATCCCTCGTTCATAATCAAAGAATAAGCGTGCGGTTATGAAGTTCGTTCATTTCTTTTGCCATTTACTTATTTTTGTTTCTAGTATTCTCTTTCAGCTATTAGCCATCGTACTTGGGGAATGATGTAGAACATTTTTTTTTGCAATTACAAAACAGCGCTCTCTGTAAGCCTGGATTACATTTTGCCCGGTGCATATACTGTTGGTGTGTCACAGTAGTTACCGCTGTTGCTCAATCTCTTCCAAGAGAAGGTTGCTTTCACCTTTTCTTTTTCCGGCGTCCCTTCTGCCCTCCGGTGGGCTGCCCCGAATCGTTCGTGGGACCGGAAACTTCAGTCATAGGATGTCGATGTCGTATCTGCTGGCTGTGATCTGATCGAAGGTGTGCGTTGCATGGCGGATGTCAACGTGTTTCTCTTCGCTGCAATTGCTTAAAATAACTCCCAAATTTTGGGTAACTGAAATGTTCATAACAGTATTGATGATGAAAATAATAACAATAATTATTGATATTGGTCATAAAAAGTTTCTGTATTTCAAAGGTTCGCGAAATTATTTTAGTGTTATTTCCGATGCTGATTTTCAAGTTCTTGACGCAAAATGCATGTAAGATTGGTAATATTATGAATAAGATAATTTTTGGGGGTTCTGTGCAGGTAAAGAATTTAAGAATTTGTTAAATTAGCTTACCCCTCGTATCAATTAGAATTAGCGCTCCGCCTCTCAGGGGGAGACAACTATTGTATCTATGGGAATTAGCGCTCCCAGGGGGACAACGTGAGGGCCCGAGCTAAAGGTTAGGTAGGCTTTCTTTTTTGTTAAAAAAACATAGATTTTTGTTTTCTTACGGACCAACTTTTTTTCGGTTCACTGCTGTCCTGTTTTTTCAACACCTACTACTTTCTTCTTCAACTTTGATCTTGTTTCATGAACTTCTTTCTCATCTTACTGTTTCTATGCCCTTTCTGCATAGATTCCACGTTCCCTAAACTCCATACTAAATGATGCCTTCTTCCTTCCTCTCTTTGCGGTTATGTAGAGTCAAACAAACATCTAATCTAATCTGTTGAATTAGCCTTAGCGATGAAATTATTTGTGGGCTTCCAGAGCTTGTAGTGTAGAGCGTTTCCCTTCCATCTTCCCCATTTTTTTCGTCTGGAGAACACGCACGGTGATTTAATTATCACGCAAGGATACTTTTGGACCTGTACGACGTTTCCTGTATTGCCCTATACCTTTTCAAATTTTATCATTCAGAATTACTCTGCGTCTGGAACGAAACTGCACCTGGAGCTTGTAAGGCATAATTACCTTGTCATTAGATGAATTGAATCTAACTTGAAGGTGTTCATACCGACCAGAGAAGTTTGTTGCATCTGCCGGGACTGGCATTCGGAGAACCCTGATGTAATCGTAGCTGAACAGGATGCCCCCTCCGGAAGCGTCGTCGGAAACTGAGCTCGAGCATGGCAACCCTGTTCTTTGGTAATGTGACTCGTACCCTTTGTGGTCGATACAATGTTGAATTCCATTTCACAAGTTGATGCTTCATCGTTGTTTTCTGTGTATTTTATGAAATAAATACGACTCCTTTTATATATACGATCCCTTTTCATAAGTACAACTCCTTTGCAACTATACGACCTCTTTTTACAAATACGACCTCTTTTCATTTATACGACTCCTTTTCCTATCATTTTTGCCAGTTTCTTTGAATTATGCGTTGCTAAATTAGAAAAACATTTTCCTTAATTGAATTGAAAAAACATCTTCGTTGATACTCCCTCACTGTTTGCATGGCATTTTTCACACTCTCATACTACTTCAGAATTTTCAGATGCGTTGCGGTACACTCGCTAAAATAATGGCCATCTTATTATTCATGAAAAAGATCCTTCCAATACTGGTAAAAATGAATTAACTCAGAAGCAAGGGATCGACTCGCTATATTTACTTTCCCCGGTTCATTCGTTGTGGATTCATAGCAGCACGGTGCCCTTTAACACTTTGACTGCGACGTCTGCCTCCGGTGTACGCGGAGGGAATTTTCATCATGCTCATGATCGACCAGTAGTCAAGAATTCAATTTTCTTAAATACTTGATGGAAAGTAAATGAAGGCATGATCCAGTTATAAAGTTTCCTATTGTCAGCATTATTTACGACATTTGACTTCGAATTTGAGTTGAATATTAAACTTCAGTTTTACCTGCCGCAGTCAGAGTGTTAACACGTTGCTTGCGATACGACCTACCGGTGGGTCGTGTTAAGGTTTTTTTCTGCTGCGAAATGACCCATCGATGGGTCGTTTGATAAATTCTAACAATCTTTTTTAAATTAATGGTATTTAATGGACTCGGTTAATGTTTGATAGTTTTGAACTTACTAATCACTTTTGACTTTAAATTTGAGTTGAATAGTAAACTCCAGTTTAACCTGCCTGAGTAAAGTGGCGCAGTGATCGTGTTAAGACTGTAGAGTGAAGTGGATTGGCTTCTCTTCTTTGTGGGACCGTGAGCGAGAAGGTCGAGGAGGGGCGGCCAGCTCCAGACCGACCGGCGGGCGGGCTGCATAGCTGGCGAGGTCACCGCACCGACCCGCTGCGACGGAAATGACGCGCATTCCGCCACTTCCGACGTAGCTCGCGTTTGCAAATCTTGCCGTCCTTCTTGGTTCCTTCGTAAAGTACATCTCTTCAAAGTGTATCTCTTATAAAGTATGTTCAAAGTAAATAAAGTGTATCTCTTCATAAACTATTTCCCTTGTACATTCTTTATCCGTCGTCGTGGTACTGCAATGATTGTTTTTCTTGTGCGTTTCCTTCATAAACTATTTCTCTTCAATGTTCTCTATCCGTCGTCGTGGTACTGAAATGGTTTTTCTTAAATGTCGACCCTTCCGTGATACAAGCAAAGTTGTTGAATTTTTCCATGTAAGTATTTTACACTTCTGGATTTCATCGTCTTTCCATTTATTCATCCATACACTCTTTCATGGTTTGCCTTACGTAGATTTTTTTATTACGGATTGCAGTTTTTTGTATTATCTCAGGGGAGATAACTACATCTTTGTATCTTATCTATGGGCATTAGCGCTCCCAGGAAAAAGGCGTGAGATCCCGAGTGGAAAGTTAGGCGGGCCTTTCTTTTATTGAAATAGATTACATTTTTTCTTTACAGACAATCATTTTCGATTCATTGCTGTTCATTTTTCAGCACTTTTTACCTTCTTAAACCTCCATCTTGTTTCATGAACTTCTCTCAATCTCACCGTTTCTATGCGTTGATTGTGTGGCCACACACCTTGTGCATAGATTTCTATTGCTTTAATTCTATACTAGATGCCATTCGTAATTTGATCTGCTCTCGTCTGTACAGTTTATTGTGTAATAAAAGTTGTGGACGCGTGCTTTTTGATCAACTTACCTGCTTTAGAGGAGTCAGTTTATATTTAGCAAACATAAACCATGAAATTTTTTGGTTATTATCCAATTTACACTTCGGATTTATGTTGAAATAGACGATTTTTTTCACGACGTTTCGTTTTTGTACTTGACATCTCGGGTAAAGTATGAATTCATTCTGAAAGGAAATGATTAATCGATGTTTCTTATCAGACTGTTGGCAAACGCTGTTCCAATCATATTTTAAAAAATTTCACAGCATCTTGTACACTATCGTGATTGTTATTGACAGAATTTTAAGAGGACGCTTTCCAATCGCTTGAAAGGTATTAAAGAAGAAAGGCGTTCAAAAAGCCATTGTGCTCTTCTAGAATAAAGTTAAATAACGTTTTTCAAGCGAACATTAATAGCTTCTCTAAAAATTTAAATACTTCTCTAGATCTTTATTGTTGGAAGTGTTGTATAAACATTGTTTAGGTTTGCAATTTTCATGTCCTGTACGTTTAAAACATATTCATGCATATGTAAGTGCACTGTGAAGTGCCGAACTCGTTGTAAATTCTTTTTTATGTTGATTGCAAGGGAATCTGCTTTGCGTCAATTTATTTTCGTTGTCAATTTGTATTTTTGTATTTTTTCCTTTATTGCAATTTACCAGAATCAGGAAATGTTGCTCGTTTACGAGGGCAAATACTTCTCTTTCGTTAGTCGGACCTTGTTAAGATTTCTCACCTGTAGGAAAATTTTCCATGTATGAAATTATATTCTAATGAAAGCTTTTTTCCCCTTCTGTTCTCGTTTTTGTTGACTGTTCACAAAAGAGAAACTAAAATGCTCACAAAGTTCGGTCCTCGTAAATTGTAAAATCACTTGTATGCTTATGTATATCCATATTATCTTAATTAGTGGAATTTTATCACTGATGCAGGACCCCTCAGGGGGGATACAAATATTGTATCTATGGGAATTAGCGCTCCCAGGGGGACAATGTGAGGGCCCGAGCTGAGAGTTAGGTAGGTCTTTTTTTTGTTGAAATAAAATGCTTTTGTTATGTTAAGAACCATCTTTTTTCGGTTCACTGCTGTCCTTTTTTTCAGCACCTACTACTTTCTTCTTCAACTTTGATCTTGTTTCATGAACTTCTTTCTCATCTTACTGTTTCTATGCCCTTTCTGCATAGATTCCGCGTTTCCTTAACTCCATACTAAATGGTGCCTTCTTCCTTCCTCTCTTTGGATCGCCTTTGTTGCGGATAGGGAGGCTTAAACTAACTAATAATCTAATCTATCCACCGATTCAGGATGTCTTTCACCTGCTGTGTATAATTATTGGAAAAAGAAACGCAGTACTCGAGTTTATTATGTGAACACAACCATTTCTAATTCCTCGGGTTGTTTCCTTTCTTGCAAGTTGCCTAACCCGAACATGGATGAGATGCTCATGCTCGGTTACCAGCTGTGGTTCCGGTGCCCATTTGCTGCTGGCCAGCGACCGGTTCCAAACCGCCAGCTAGCGTCAAATGGTAGACGATCGCAACCAGGCAGGATGTTCATCGTCTCTGGTTTTGCTGGTCACTTTATAAACATCTGCTAACATGATGCCAAACACTTATATACTTCGTTTAAATCAAATCGGTATCCCTATTTTTGGCTGATCATTTTATATTTATAAACATCTGCTAACTTGATGCCAGACACTTATGTACTTCGTTTAAATCATATCGGTGTCCTTATTTTTTGCTGGTCACTTCTTAAACATCTGCTAACAGGATGCCAGACACTTATGTACTTCGTTTAAATCAAATCGGTATCCTTATTTTTGCTGGTCATTTCATAAACATCTGCTAACTTTATGCCAGACAATATGTACTTAGTTTTAATCTAATTAGTATCCTTATTTTTGATGATTCAGTGGAAGTCATTGCTATCTCATTCGCTTTCGTAATACTTTGTTTCGAAAACGGTACAGTTTATTTTAAAGTGTAAGTCTATGCATATAACTTGTGCTTTCCAACTCTATTCAGTAAATTTTTTTATGAAGGGCTGGATAGATAGAGGAAGCATCGACAAAGAACGTGAGGATCTAATCAAACCTCTTACTCAAGAAAATTATTAGGTTCGTGTATGGCAGTGGAGGTGAGAAGAAAAAACTTGGGAAAATAAAAAATTAATAAAAACACAAACTAATATTTAACTCGATGCTTAGAAGCGTGGTGAAAGAAATGGGTCTTCAGCTGCTTTTGAGGTTTTAGTGACCAATATCTTGGTAGAATTTCCTTTTTAGAGTTACGTTCTCGAATGTTTTCAGCCGGAGCTCGTTCGTGATGTTTACGAAGCGCAATTTGTTTCCTTTTCATACAAAAAACCTTTGTGTGCTCTGTGCAGTACAATAAAAATGTTAGTTATGGGACGTTTATTTCACTTTCCATGGCCGATACTTCTCATTGAAACTAATTCAGATCTGTTCGTCAGTTTTGTTAAGAACTATTCATATGAATAAATTTGCTCGGTCAAATTGTTCAACCGAAGAAGTGGCTGGATATTGCCAATGTACAAGATGATATGTATCAGGCTTGATTAATTGGAATAAAGCATCCTTATTGGAATAAAGCATCCATGCCACAGCGACTAAGGTTTTCTAGCAGTGGAAGAAGTTGTGTGCTCGCGTGAAGTTTTTTGAACATGGGTGCTGAACTCAAGGATACCTTTCAACGAAATACTGATGAGCTGCCTCTAAATCGAGTACCTGAGCTAGCAGGGAAGCGTACGGGCAGTTGGGATTCTTCCAATTTCATTCCACACATACCTGCTGAGGTGATGGTACGCGCCCGCTTTTTTTTTTTTGCTCCTCACTGTCTCTGGATTCAATGAACGTTGTGGGAGAAAAAGAGGATTATGAAATTATTCACTGGCTTATCTTATTCATGTTATTGAAATTAGGAAGAACTTTCTACGGTCCTATCCACTCCAAGTTTTGACGATATTCTGATCAAATGGTTTACTCATTGGGGTTTTTCTAAATATGAAAACACGTGCGTCACCGTGAATTACACTTAGCACTGAAAGCTAGTGTATTTTCGTCAATTTTTGCGCTGTATTCATTCAGTTTAACTTATTATTATTCACCCTTAAATAATGTGTAAGCACTGACAACAATTACGAGTGGTCCTTCTTTTCTTTTCGCCATTGCAAACAGCGGTGGCGACGAACGAACAACTCCTGTTAAATTATACCTAACAGTATGTACTTCCAATGCATCACGGTTTAAAGACCCCTTCGTACGACAACTGCGACCGTTCAACAAGGGGTTATTATTTCACAGTATAGTTTATCTTTTTACTTTCAAGAGATTATAAACGTTTGTTTAATACTTGCTATTTATTTCTTTTGAGCGAATTGGATGTGTAATTTTCTTTTTTTTTTAATAATGTTGTCTGCGAAAACGAGGCCGAGTTGAACGCGTCTTCCGTTTAGCGCATGGCCGCATGCTGATCGTTGCCATTGCCAAAGCGTCAGTTGGCTGTTGGAAACCGTGGAGGTTGGGTGGTGCAACCCGTTGTTCTAAACGGGTACTTATATTTCGTCAGAAACAGTCTTCGTTTCTTAGTTTCTCTTCAGTGTTGAAAATCTACCTCTTGTTTTCGTGCGGATTTTGGTTTAGATTTCTCAGGGAACACTCGGCCATCCCTTATGAAGATGAGTAACGGAGACCACACGATTACTTAGGCCGAGTAGTGTGTATCCTGTCTACCAAAAAACGGGACATTTCGCGATTCCCCAGAGTATCCAGATAGTTTCAGGTTCTCGTAGAACTTGGTCGGTAGAATCGTCTCCCAGAGCTAGTCACGATCTACGAAGTCGTTCATTTGATGTTTGGTCTTTGTGAAAGTTTGCGTTCTGGAGTGACTGTGGAGGACGGAAGTGCGTCTCGCTTTATGCTTTCGCTCTCGACCGTTCGTTGGAGAATCGTCGTCATCCAGAGTTCGTTATACCATCAGCTTGCGCTACCGCCTATACGCTTGTGACGGCTTTGTTTATTTATGCCTGTGATGCGACGGTATAGGTTCAACCTAACGACCTCTCTTATTTAGTCTAGTGATTGTAACCCATCACTGCCAATGTGTGTTCGTCTCTTAGTTTAATGTAAATGGAAACGTGAATCATACGTTACACTGCCGAACTCGAGTCAATTAAGTTAATACATATTACTAAAATCGTGCTGCATACCGATAAATGCCAGGGCAATCCCTGCACATTTAGAACTATACGTAAGCAAATTTGCTTCCGTAAACTGAACTCTTAAGATAAACTTTTCGTGCTTTATTTTTGTTGTCTAATAATTATAGAAGACAATCTATGAGCTTCACCACTGCCATTTGATCTCAACTGAGACGAGCCGACCGTCGTCAGTACAAATCAAGGTGAGTTTTCCTGCTTGATCGTAGCGGTATGTAATACTTGATTCTTTTAGACCGAAGTTTTGAGATGAAAGTTGAAAATACTGACTGACTTCATGATTACTAGGTAACTTTAATTTAGTTCCTGGCTGGAGAAACTATTCAGTTGTAAGCACTTGACAACTGATCAGCGTCTGGATTTTTGAATAGTGCACTACGAGAATAATTAGAAAGCTTAGAAACCCGTGTTACTAAGTTAGACGTTTTATTCATCTTTGTAGTTTTATTAGATATGGTGTTGTGGGATAAAATAGACATTTTGAATATTTATTCACTTCTTATTGGTAGTGATTGTTTGAAATACTTCAAACGCTTCTGTCCGCCTTGGCACTACTGTCTTATGTGGGAGTGTACGGTAATTTTTTCGCTTGAAAATCGAATAGGGCTTTCAAAAGTATAGTGAACTCTTCCATTGATTAATTGTGAGATTAAAATAATTGGTATTTGTACATGTTTACTCGTGCAATTTTGATAGTTCGTGACTTAAATATTTTACTCTTGACGGTCGTACATCCGTCACTTGAAATAATCTGTTTTTGCGTGCGTGGGAAGTCAGGTAGAAAAATTAACGTCAGTAGTCAAACGATCTTTTCTTTTTCACTCTTTTTTATTATGCGAAATGCATCTGTTATTGGAAAATGTGGAGGAATTTATGTATTTTTTTCTGTCAAAAAGAGAGTGAGAGGGCGCGCGGTCCACGGGGTCTCGACTCCTGATCGATACTGCCGAGAAGCGTTGCCAGTTTGCAATGGTAAACTGCACTATTGTTTCCCAAATTTTTTGCGCCTAGCGTATCTAGAAATACTTTTATTGCGAGTTCAACTATTTAGATTGTTTCCAGAAGAAACGCAATTTTAATCTACAATTCATCGCTTTGAAGACTAACTTACACACTTCAAGGTTGCCAGTGGCCTGGAATCTCGTCTATAAACAGGCGGCGAATTTTGTGCTGGTGTGGCATGTCTTCCCATCAGCAAAGATTGCCTGAGGTGCGATTTGGGGATATTTTGTGTATTTTTTGTCTCTATCTTGGCAGGCATGTAGAACGGTTTAAGCAAAGTAATTGTTCAACACTTTGACTGCGGCAGGTAAAACTGAAGTTTAACATTTAACTCAAATTTGAAGTTAATTATAGTAAGCAGTGTTGAAAATAGCCAACATTAACTGCATTGTGCTTTCATTTAGTTTTGATGAAGCATGTATGAAAATCGAGTTTATGACTACTGATCGGTCAGCAGCATTATGAAAATCCCCTCCGTGTACCACCAGTGGCTCACGTCGCAGTCAGTGTTAAATTTTACGTTTGGCATTCATCATTAGTGTTACTTCGTGTAGCTATGCTATAACATGAACGTTTTTGATGGCTGTAAAAGTTGTAATGAAAATAAGTTTTATGGATAATTTTTAAAATAAAATGCTAGAAACATTTCCAGTTTCGTAAAGGTTGACACTTTTCCAAATTTAAAATTTAGAAACAAGATGGTCTAGTGTTTCAAAAGAAGTATAAATCATTGGTTTACCTTTGGTAAGTCAAGTTATGAGCCATAGGTTTTTGGATAGTTTGTGATTGGTATTAGGCTAAGGTAATGTCAATTTTTCATGCTTAAACGGAAGAACGTAATTTATTTCTGGTAAGAAAATTGTAGATTATCTGGAATGTGAAAATTTTTGAAATGTTCTCGGATGCTTTCTTTTTCTGATACGTTTGCTTGTGGGAGTAGTTCGTCGTCAGTCCGCATAATACAGCTCGTGATCTACTTATGAGCAAAATACCTGCATCGTTGGGTATGGCGGGAAAGCTGGGCTGTGCGAGCGTCATTCTTTTTTGTGTGAGGTACTGAGGGAGACACGAGCAATAAAAGGAAGTACGCGCGGTGGGGAAGGGGATGAGGAGAAGGAAGAAAGAGAAGCGAACGGTTAAAGAGGAAGTCTTGTGCGGCGTGGTACTGCCTGTATGGGGAGAGGGGTGGACGGCTTGTACTTGGTCCTGGTCACGTAGGCAAGAAAGGCAGCTGCGGCTGTCTGTCGGCAGCGTCGCGGTGTTGCCATAACTGACGCACAGAACTATCTTCCGTCGTGTGCCAGACGCCAGCTCGAAAGTTAATTCATTTAAATGGTTTCCTTTAAAACTTTGAACTGGTGAATAAACTCTCTTGATTTACACAATCATAGTTATTAGAGTCAAATATTGAGTTTGAGAGTCTGGAGAGCTGTTTAGAAGGCTGTTAGGTAATGTTTTCAAAGGCTGGTTTATTTTTCCAAGCTTATAGGGCAAAGGAAATATAGTTTAATTTTAAATAAACGTATAGAAACTGTAGAAGCTGCGGGCCAAGCGTGAGAATGTTGTATCTGTTGTATGTTTATGCTGAGTTTTAAGTAACTTAAGGGAAGAGAACGAATTTCCCTATGAATTCTTTGAAAAATGAATAAAAATACCTCCGGAAGGAAATACGCTTTCGGGTATTCACAGCATGTTTACAACATTTAAATAAACAGTTGTAGTCCTAACAATTTTGAAATTTACCCATACCCCCCTCCCCTCCCCCTCCATGGAAAATTTTCTAATCAACTTTTCAAAATAACTCTCCCTAGCATTTATATTTTACTCACTTTGCTCTTCACGATGCAAAAAAAATCTTCTCAATAGCTTCAAAACTGTAAGAGAAATTACCCGTCAAAGTCTATGACCCTTATTTTGAGAAAATGTCAGTCAAAGTTACCAAACACCATAGTGCAGAGTACACGTTTCTTTTATATGATTTCATATATTTTTTCATCAGAACTTGCAAAATAATACAATACTAATAAGGCTAAAACATTTCAGGTAAGTCTTCCATAGTTGTAGTAAGTCACTACCACTAATAAGTCACTACCACTAATAAGTCACTACCACTAATAAGTCACTACCACTAATAAGTCACTACCACTAATAAGTCACTACCACTAATAAGTCACTACCACTAATAAGTCACTAATACTTGCTGCAAACTGCAGAGGGCCCCGAACGGTTTTTCCCTATGAAATATTCAGGAATTAAAAAGAAATACTTCCGTAGTGAAATAAGCTCTGAGCTATTCACAGCATGTTCATAATATTTGAATAAACATTTAAAGCTCATAAAGTTTTAAAATTTACCCACACCCCCTTCCCCCCCACCCAGAGGCAAATTACTTAAAATTTCAATTTCTCAGCCAATATTGTACATAGAGACAATTAGTTTTTATGTTCAATTCACAATGAACATATCTACAAATTTTCGTGACAGTTTTTTGAAATTGTTTCAAAATTTATTTTACAAAATTTAGAATTTTTAAACCCCAATTTTTTATTTTTTTTTACAATAAAAAATTTCTAATCAACTTATCAAAAAATCACATCAGGTATTTATGGTACTCACCTTGATATTTACGATGCAAAAAAGATTTCCTCCATAGCTGAAAAACTGTAGCTGGAATTGCCCCTCAAAGTTGAAAATGCAACTTCGGCCAGAGCGAACAGCTGCATTTGATATTCTAGGCATTTCACAGGACGGACAAGCACAAAACCACTCACTAAGAAGGTCAAGAGACCACTAAACCTCTCTAATGAATGGAGAGTTGTCTAAAAACAAAGAAAAAACATTTAGACCCACCAACCACAGCTAAGCAGAGCCACAGCTGGTCTCTCTGAGCGCAACTGCGAGGGAGGGGGGGTCAATTTGGGGTAATTATGGGGGTTTGGGTTGCCAACACGGGACAAATGACGTATCTTCGTGATAGAAGGAGGGTTTAGGAGCATTTTCAAGCAATATCTCATTTTCAGTTTTGGGCCCCAAAAAAAACGTTTGCTTCCCTTAATGTTTAAATTTTGTTAAACTGATGAGACCACGCTTAGACGCGCAGCTTCTGCAGCTGATGTTCTAGCACTATTAATTAAAGCTATCAGTCGATAGTTCACTGACCTAAAATCCTTAGAATGTGCGTGATTGGCAGATGCTTACTGAGATTCTCGTCTTGATGTGGTTCACTCGTCTTATGCATGCTATGTTTGTAAGCAGTTTTAGCTTGAATGTATAAGAATGCTGAACTCGAGAAAATAGTGATCAAGCTTTTCTTGCAAGAAGGCTAAATAGCAGATTAAATTTTATATTCGCACGAGCTTCGCTATTGGCGAGTATTGTCACTACTCCTTGTATTCCGTGTCATCACGTAGGTCTTGCTGATTACTCTGTGTGAGTTTTTTTTTGGTATACTACTCTTCATCAGCTCATTTCTTCGAAAGTTGCTCTGCAAGTTGACAGTCGGTCTACAAATATGTTGCGTTTTTTCAATGAGTATTTGGCTTGTCTTCTTTGAGGAAAATTGAAGGATTAGATCTTTAACAGCTATTGAAATAGTCATTTATGTTAAAATATTTATATTTTTTGAAGATTTTTGTGTACATTGTTAACAGTAAGTTATTTCTAATTTCAAAATTCAATATATATCTAGTAGAGCTGGCGAGTAAAATTTGTTCAATTTAACAACACATTGAAACTTCGTAAGGTTGTGTAGATATATGATGGTTGATTGCATTTGTTACTTTTGTCATTACTCATGGCTTTAGTGTAGGTACTGCTTTATATGGTGGTGTCTGGGTCGTACTACTTACGGCTAGTGTTTGATAACGTACTTATCTGTGAGCTCTGCCTCTGTTCTATCTCTTGTCTCTGATAGTGAACCAACTAGATAGTTGCATCTAGTTCCTGTGGCTTCATTTTGTTTTTCATGTGCGAGTTGCATGACGTTCCGTAGGCTGCAATTTGTTTTTCATGTGTCATCAGTTCCAGTTTATTCGTATGTTTAGTTAAATGAAGTCGAAAATGATCACGTTGCAGTTATTTCGTACTGTTCTCAATGTCGCCTGTTCTGTTGCTCCTTTGTTTGATTGTCGTTTCAATTAATGCTTAGTTTAAGTCTGTGCTTGCCTGGAAATTAAAATATATGTACTTACAGTGCTAGGATAGAATTTGTGTCGATCAAAAATGAAGTTTTTAAAATTATGACGGCAAGAAACGACAAACTTCAGTGTTTTGTATAATTTTGAATAATGTGACGTCAAGTTGAAGGCTTTGCAAATACAAGTTCAAACGTGCACTGAGTTGAAGTCCCGAAATAAAATACACACTCTGATGTTCGTGGAAGGTCCTTGAGGAAAAGCTTATGATTAATGTACAGAATGCGAGCAGAAATGGATGATTAAAAATAACCGTAGATGACGCTGAACGTTTCAGTGCGACGCGATAAAGACGTCACATTGTCAGCATTAGGAATCAGGCTCTGCATAAGTTTCTCGAAATACCACACTTCGTATGATGAACTCACGGTTTATTTAACCCTTCGTCGGATTGTTTAACACCATTCAGTTAACGCTTCCATGACTTGAAATGACTTGGTATGATATTTTTTTCTGCTTGATGCTGTGTATTACTTCTGTTTTCATTCCCAATAAAATTAGCGTGCATAAAACTACCGGAAAAAAATGTCGATACCCATATGAGTAGTAAAATGTACGTTTGCATATGTGTGAAGGGACTACTTGTTTTTGAAGATGAGCATTCGGGACTTCATCTTTCGTGCCCATTTTGCATCTTTCAATTTTCATTCCTTCCCGCTCTCTTTTTTTCCTTTCTTCCTTTTGCTTCCTAACTTTTTCTATGCGCAAAGTAGTCCCACATGGGGATACGACTATTGTATTTTGGGGAATTATCGCTCCTTGGGAGAAAATGGGAAGCCCTGAGCGTAGAGTAAGGTAGGCTTTCTTTTTCTTTAATTTGATTAGGTTAGTTTGTTGTTGCGTGCCCTCTTTTTTCAATTAACCACTGTTTCGTTCGTCAGCACCTGTTTACTTTCTTTAGTTTGTATCTTTCATGTATATCCTTTCTCGATTGCAGTGTTTAAGCGTAGGGAATCTTTCATGTATATCCTTTCTCGATTGCTGTGCCTATGCGTAGGGATTTGCTCCTCAAGGGGATATAACTATTGTATCTATGGGAATTAGCGTTCCCAGGGAAAAATGTGTGAGGGTCCGAACTGAGAGTTAGGTAGGCCTTCTTTCTGTTGAAATAGGTTTTTGTTATGTCAAGGACCACTCTTTTTTGTTCACTGCTATCCTGTTTTTTGGCACCTTCTACTTTCTTCTTCAACTTTTATTTTGTTTCATGAACTTCTTTCATAACTTACTATTTCTATACCCTTTCAGCATAGATTCCGCGTTCTCTTATCTCCATACTAAATGGTGCCTTCCTCTCTTTAGAACCTTTTTTTATAGCGGTTAGGGATTAAACTAACATCTAATCTTCAATTGTGTCCAGATGATTAGCTTTTTTCTGGTTATCTTGTATCTGAACTTGAGAATGGAGTTCTCGAAGGGAGTTGCGCATCATTCCAAGGCTTCATTAGGCAATTACTAATGTAATTTGTCCTAGTAAAGCTAGAATAGTGGTTCTGTGCAGACATTGCTGCCAACATTTTGCAAGAGTGTCTTGTATTTTCATTTTGTCATTTGACCCTTATTTCAGATTTTAAGTACTTCCACTTTATTTACCGGCTGTAGCAGTCTGTTGCAACCGGTTAACTTAGTTAACTATAATCTAAAGATAGCGTTACTTAAGTTTAAATTGTCATTGAATTTGCTATTTGAACAGGGAAAGATTTTATCATGGATTATTCCTGATATATATGGCGTCAAGCCATGGCTCAATGCAACGACGAAAGTAAAGAATGACGATGCTGTGTGTTGGACCTCGAGATTGTTGTGAAAGATTATTATTTTCTACATCATTTGACTGTGCCTAGCCTGAAATATACTTCCATCTGTTGTGAATAGTTGAATTTTATCACAACGCCTGATCTTACCGCGCGTGGGACTCTCCCAGGGGGACAATGTGAGGGCCCGAGCTAAAGGTTAGGTAGGCTTTCTTTTTGTTAAAATAACATAGGTTTTTGTTTTGTTACAGACCAACTTTTTTTCGGTTCACTGCTGTCATGTCTTTACAACACCTACTACTTTCTTCTTCAACTTTGATCTTGTTTCATGAACTTTTTTCCCATCTTACTGTTTCTATGCCTTTTCTGCATAGATTCCACGTTCCATTAACTCCATACTAAATGGTGCCTTCTTCCTTCCTCTCTTTACATCTCATTTGTTGAGGATAGAAAGGCTTAAACTAACTAATAAACTAATAAACTAACCGCGCGTGGGAGTTCTGAGACTCATCCGATTTTTTCACCTCTTGCTCTACTGAGTCTGAAGTTGTGATTAATTTCGGGTAAAGATATCGATCCGAGAAAACAATCACTTATAAGCAAATTAGGATAGAAATAGCTGAACAAGACCGGTGACATCAACAGCACATGACACTTATAGCAAAGTTAGGATGAACACGCTGAACGAGACAGGTGACATCAACAGCACATGGTGCATCGTGCGCTGCATTGTTGCGTGCTGCGACCGGCCCCTTCCCTCCCTCAGTACACCGCCTTCAGGCGGATTGTTCCCTCTCCCTCCCCTGCGGTGGTGCTAAGGTCGCTGACTTCTCCAACACCGCTGTCGCAGCGCGCCGATCCACCGTTCAGTCCTCCTACTCGCGTCCTATTGCTACCTCTCGTGGCCTAGCGAGAGCGCTGAACTCGCGTAACTCGCATCGGTTGCTAAAAGCCCCTTTAACGCAAGTCGAGTTTAAGCGAAGTTTAACGCGAAACTCTCGCTTCATCTCGCACGATTCAATCATTTTTCACGTGATTTCTTATAATGCAAGTGATCCAATATTGCGTAATTAATTCACCCGTTAATTTTTCCAGTATTTCATAAAAATAGGCTGAGTTCAAGTAGATATGTAGTGTAATCTTACCTATGTGTGCGTAAACTATCGATTATTATTTAGTGTTTCTGTTAAAATTGGTCATGAATGTGAACAGTTGTATTCCAGTATCATGTAAGGTTCAAAAGTAAAACTTGCGAAAAATTTGATTCGTCTCATTTAAGTTTAGACTTTAGGTAAACTAGATAGAATATATTCGAAGTTTTGAGGGTAAAAACGCGCATCAAACCATTTTCATATTAACTACTTAATCTTTATTGAATGGACTTCAATCAAAAGTTTGCCGTATTGAAGATCTTTGATGTTCTCACTAGTGTAACGTTGTTTAATTGTAACTGTAATCTTGATACGAAGGATGTTTATTTTTCTTGAGAGTAAAATTGGCGTTGCAATATAATGAATTTTACTGGGCCATCACATAAACAAAGCTATGTGAACTCGAGAGTTAGCGGTCACGTTTACTTGTTGACTTTTTTATATTTGATCTTTAACAAATAAGGCCAAGTTTAATAATAGTTTTGTCAGTCTTGGCAGCAAGACTGAAATTATTGAACGGTATACGAAAGAGATTTTCCTAGTTATTTCATCACGTCCCTAATGAACGCTATTTTTGGATCAGTAAGGCTCAATTTTAGTTTCACTCATCATGCTTGTTTGCTTTGTACGATGTCAAGGCGTTTCCAAATGAATTTGCTCGTGGAATGCGTTGCTTTATTTTCGTGCGCTCATTATTATTTGTTGTTTCCATATCTATTTTTAACGGAGACATCCGCTGTGTCAAAATTTCCTTCGCGAAGTCTACCGTCCGCCCACTTACGACGTTTAAGCGCCCTGTGTGAAGGACGACTTTGAACGCAATGCCAACAAATATTAGGCACGCTTGTGTCTTGTTGAAAATGTATAGCTTTTTTTCCAAGGTTAAAAACACTGTAGATAGGTTTAGGTTACGTTCGGCTTAGTACGCATGATGGGTCAGTTGGATAAGTTAGTTTTTGGCTGATTTAAATTCAAGAAATGAGCCTAGGCGTGTTATCTTGGAGCAAAGATGTAGATTATCACCGTTATTATGCTTATTGTTATGGTTAAATGCAATGCTTTTTATTATTTTAAGGATAATTTTCTTTCGGTTCCTTGTTCTGTTTTTCAGCACCTACTACTTTATTCTTTAACCTTTATCTTGTTTCATGAACTCCTTTCTCAATTTACTGTTTCTATGTACCTCGTGCATAGATTCCGTGTTCACTTAGTTCACACTAGAGGGTGCCTTCCTCCTTCGTCTCTTAAGAACGCCTTTGCTGCGTTTAGAGAGACTTAAATAAACGTGTAATCTAATTTTCATTTCAAAATAATCTCAGCAACCCTTTAGAGTGTTGGTGCTGATTTCGTGTCATTCCATGCGCACATGCAAATAACTCGGAAAATATTTCGAGTTCGTTTTATCCAACCGCTTTACGTTCAAGTGTGATATAAGTTACTCACGCAATTAGGTTTGGTTTTTTGATTCTATTCCATTTCTATATGAAGCTTTTATTTAACCCCTGGATGCGTTCCCATCTTTGCCCAGGCTAAATTAATCGTCCCGTTCGTGTTCCATCTGCAGTTAGCACTTAACAAAGCCTAGGCGTGTGTAAATCAATATCAATCGATGGCTGAGAGGGAGGTGCTTTTAACGGCTCCTCTCATGCTACGATCGAGAAAACTTGGCATGTATTTCTCACCGACTACTCTAACTTGGTGCTTATTCGATATAGGCTCCAGTTGCTGAGGGTGATCATATTTTACGTTGTAAGGAAGTTATTTTCATAGTTGAAACTAATAGTTTTGTAAAGTATCGCGTCCATCATACGTGAAACACCGGATATATTTTTAATCGTCTTGCGCTATAAATAAATCGTTTCTAATATACGAGACAGGATTTTACTATCACATCGTGTGAATTAGTGAATCCGCCAGCACAGCTCAAGTGAGGCATAACTCTGACGATATTCTTTCAAAATGTTGTTTTTTTCTTTCTTCTCTTTCTCATAATTTTTAGTAAGAATTCAACTCATTGAATTCTAGAAGCTGTCGGAAAATCAGCTTATTTAGACTTCCTATCCAAAAAAATGAATAAAATTAAATTGACCTAATTTCTAGGTTTAATATTGTAAAAAGCGCTTTCGATTTTGATGGTGTATCGATGGTTGTTTGCGATGTCAGTATTGTTGTTGTGTTTTTTATTTCATTTATTATCTTGGACACTTTTCTTTAGCCTTTTTTTTTGCACGTTATTTAAATAGTTCAACGGTTATCAGTGATTCATCAGTGATCTGTGAAAAACTCTCCCGTGAACATTGAAATGTGCTGTCTGGTATGTTTTAAACTATTAAAATGTTCTTGTTTTGAAGTAAAATTCGGAAGTTGAAATAACTCTGGAATGAAAAAGATTCAGATCATATACTTGGTGATCATTTCTGTAATTTTCTCACCAGGGACCACGATTTTTTAGGCTTTTACTTTATTTAGAGTAAACGCCTTTTTAAATCCTGGTTTCTTCAAAAATTCATTCTGGTATAAATGTTAATTTAAACCAGATTTTTAATCGGTTTTACCGTAAGAAATACTTTGAAGTCCGTCTTGACTGTAGTATACCATTTTACATTTTCTAGGTTTTTTCTTGACTCTAGGAGCTTTTTCTCAATTTTGAGACGGACTTCGTACAATCTTGGCCGAAAACTGCTGAATTAATACGGATAAAACTTGACGCCGTTTCTACGATTTTAGAAATGACTCATTCTTACTAAGCAGACAGCCACCTAGTTGAGACGTTTCAAGGTCTGACAGTGCACCTGGAGTGTATCCGGGAACTTGTCTGGTGCTGCAGGTGTGCTGCTGGATTCAACAGCTTACTCGACCCGAACTAAAACAGTATTGCAGAGAACATATGTAACAAAATGTGTTTGGATTCGAAGAACACTTTTGGTTAGTGTCAGTACTCGTGCCATAATAAGCAGGTTGCAAATACAGTGTGGTGCATATCGATATCTTTAGTCGCGACTGGGGCCAGAGCTAGAGAGAGAGAGAGAGGACAGAGGAGGGTGGGGCAATCGACTGGTGCTAGAACATAACGGGGAACCAGAAAGGAAGTGTGGAAGGCAACGCTCTCTCTCTAGCGCTGACTGGCGGGGTGGGTGGTGGCTGCCGTAGTTGTATCTCGGCCCCTCATCTTTTCGGCGCTTCTCCATTTGTTTTAGCTCTTCTATTTTATCTTCTCAAATGTAATTCCATGCTCCATTTTAATTCCATTGTACGTTTTCAACTATTGCTCGTTTTGAATGTGTTGCGTTACTCCTAATGAAATGTAAAATTTTTTTCGTGTTTGAACCTGTCTGGTTGTTACTGTTTTCTGGAATCTCGTTTCTTCGTCAATTATTATCTTGTTCCATAAACTTATTTCTTAACTTACTGTTTCTGTGCACCTTGCGCATAGATTCTGCGTAACTCTGAGCTCAAACTTAATGGTGTTTTCCTCCTTCCTCTCTTTGAAACTCCTTTGTTGCGGTTAAGGAGGCTAAAACTAATTTTTGAATCCCATCTTCTTTATATATCAATTTAACTTTGAATAAATCAGGGAAAATTTCAGAATTTTATGTGAATAATTGATATTTTAAATAATTTTTACTTTCCATTTACAAAAAGATTCGATTGAATATTTTTTTTATGTTGAAAAATTTTGCTAGCATTATAGCATGAACGTCATAGCCTGGCATCCATTGAGTCGTGACCTGTGATGAAACATTCTATTTAATCAATGCGCCTTACTGAAATAATTTAGAGATAAACTTTAGGCCTTTTGAAATGAAAATAAATGATTGTGTTCAGTGGTGCTCCATTTTAGTTTCAAATGCCTGTTTTCATTTGATCCGTGTTTCCATCTCCCCTTCGTGTTTGCTCCGGTATGCGAGATGACGTCATCGTGTGTATTTTAGTGTGGACGGATTGGAGTGGCTTGTTCCCCTCTCTTCTTCCGAGACCAGTTGCGTTCCTCGCGTCTTTCTAGCGCGACACAATCATTTTGGCAGGCAGCAGCTCCCTGTGACGCTTTGACTCGCTCTCTTAATTGTCGGCTCGAGTTGCTCGAGGCTCTTCTGCGTTCCTCAGGGTATTTTATCCTTACTTGTGTTTAACATTCTTCACGGTGAATAGGTGTACCAAATTTATGTTTGTACTTACTAAAGGCTTTTATTCCTCAGTTGCATAGAAGCGTATCTCTCTTCTCAAGATCCGCCGCTTCCTGATTTTTTTTTTTTTTTGAAAAACAGAGTATTAGTCTGCATTGGTGTATATTGTCAAGGATTGATGAAAGCTTCTCGGGAACACCCTCGGGCTCCTCATTGTAGAATTAGGGAAGAATATCGGATGACCCAAGTATTGTAAGTAGGTGATAGTTTTTATCATTTTACCTTTTATTTCACTTGAAGCAGACCTGTTTTCTAGCCAACTGACTTACGTCTTCGAGACGAGTTGTCGATTTTTTCAATAAATTACGCTTTGAAGCTCTATTATTTTGAGATTAATCGAAATTTTCCCTGCGAATTGACTTGAATTATGTGTTGAAATTGTTGGAAGTAGTGTATCACGCAGTCCAATGGATATTTTTTTACTGACTGTGTTCGTTTGAAAGGATTAAAGATTAAATAATACGATTCGGGACAAAATGTAGAGCATGCACATTATTCACCGAGTTCAACATCTTACTTCAGCAATCTTGTCTTTATTTTCAAATACTAAGGAGCTAGCTTCCTAAACGGACAGATTCGTTAAGTTTAAATCTCGTCAGAGCGAGAGTATTCGTGGCATTTGCCAAATGTCTGCTGTGCATCGAGTAGACCGTGCGTCTGGCAGGCTTAGTGGCACGAAGTTCACTAACCTGCTGCTGCTCTATTGATTTGATCAGCTGGTTTCTCTCTCCCATTCATTGTAGATAGCGAGAGCAAATATTGCGTGCCCTCTTTTCTCTCTATATTATAATGTGCAATAAAATACTGGTCAATTAGTTGATGACAGGTTATGCATCAACATAAATTATTTTCTTAATGAATATGCAT
Organism: Platorchestia sp. MABIK; assembly: GCA_014220935.1. NCBI lineage: Eukaryota > Metazoa > Arthropoda > Malacostraca > Amphipoda > Talitridae > Platorchestia > Platorchestia sp. MABIK. The sequence continues at coordinate 65,167 of JACJUY010001233.1, read as the reverse complement.
TCAACGGACAGAGCTTAAAATTGCTTCATTATTCAGAGAAAAACGTGTAACGTAAATGTCAATTTTTTCTGTGGCGTTGCAGAATCTTTCGTAAGGCTAAATTTTGTACCAAAACTCCCAGCGTATGTTGATGATACAAAGGAAAGAATGACCTTGAGTGCATCTCGGTAACAGCGCTCAACATCGGATGGGTGGGATTCTGAGGTATTTTTCACAAACGTCTCATATAGCCATCGTTTCTGCTGCCCATTTTTAACCCATAATAAATACTTTCTTGCTAAACTTGAATCTTATTTCATGAACTTCTTTTAATCTTGCTGTTTTTGTGTCCAGGGTATGTGGACGCACTTTGTGCAGAGATTCTCCGTTCTTTTAATGCCAAGCTAAATGGTACCTTTTTTTCTTCTCTTGGTAACGTTTTTGTTCTTGTTAGGGGTAAAAATATATTAATATAATATTTCATATTTCATCCCAATATATTAGGCATTCAATTGGTCTTATCGGATTTTTCTTTTTCTTCCTCAGGGCTATAAAGTCATTCCAACAAGTGCTGTACATTGACTCCAGCTTCAGTCGCGCCAATGAAGTCCACTTGCGTTTGGGTTTGATGCTCAAAGTGCAAAACGATTTTGAAGGAGCTTTGAAACACTTTCAACTTGCTCTGCTTGATTCAGGGCCGTGCTCATTTACAAAGCTAGAAAGTGAGTAAATAAATTTTATATAACAAGTTTCGGTTTGTTCTCGTCGGTTCTCAAGTGCCAGTTTGAATAGCCTTTATGTTTTGGTCTCTGATATATCGAATTTTATTGTACAGTATAAACTGCACGAAATTTCGTGTCGTTTTGAAAAGTCATCTTACTAATTTAGTATTTTATTCTCACTCCCCAGTTCGTTTTCACGAAGCTCACTTGTACGAACTTCAAGGTAAACACAAAGTTTCGCAGGACGCTTATGAAAAGTTACTAAAAGAAGAAAGCGTTAGCGGGCAACTGCGTGCTGATATTCTGCGTCAGTTGGGATGGATGTACCACACCGTCACTACGCTTGGAGATAAAAGAGAGAGAGAAGAGAAGGCCGTCTCGCTGCTCCAGAAATCTATTGAAGCTGATCCAAAATCCGGACAGTCTTTGTACCTGCTAGGCCGTTGCCTTGCCTCTCTTGGTAGAATACACGACGCTTTTGTAGCGTACAGAAATTCCGTTGACAAGTGTGAAGGCAACGCAGACACATGGTGTTCAATAGGGTAAGGCTGTGCTCTTTTGTTACTCTAAGCCAAAGGTAAAATCTCTCATATTATGTGAAGGCGGAATGCACTGATAATCTTGTGGAAACAGATTTTTAGTACTAAAGATTTCGTGTGATTTTGAGTTTTATGTGATTGATTTTCATTCACATTAAAGCAAGTTTATTTATAAGACATAAAAGAGGGCTAGTATTGCGTATTAATCGATTGTTTTTTTTTACAGTGTGCTTTACCAGCAGCAGAACCAGCCCGTTGATGCATTGCAGGCTTATATATGCGCTGTGCAGTTTGACAAGAGCCACGTAGCAGCTTGGACAAATTTAGGAATCTTGTACGAATCTTGTAACCAACCTCGTGACGCATTAACGTGTTACCTCAACGCGAGTCGAACAAAATCGTCGCGGATTCAAAACCCAAATTTGGGCCCTCGCACTCGGTTCCTGCAACAACAGCTCGCGGCCGCCCCCATGCCATCTTTGGCGCGCCCTAAGACCTTGTTCACCATTGAGGAGGCTTGGAACTTACCCATCGCCACAGACATGAACCAGCGGGGTGGTAGTGCCAGGAACTCTAGCGCTTCCGCCTCCGGTGGTGCGTTTAACAAACAACCCTCGCAGCATCCGCCGCCTCCACCTTACCAGCAGCATCAGGATGCAAAGAGATTCAAACCAGATGCGCCTGAGCAGCCTAGACCTCAGTTTTACCTTAATTCCCACCAAGTGCAAATGTTGCACTATCTCCAGAATAATCAATCTTCCCTTACTCCTCCCCAACAACAACAGCTTCAACATCTCCAGCACAATTATCGTTTGATGCAACAACATCAAATGCAAGTTCGTCAACAGCAACAGTTGCAGCAAAGCCCGAGCATTGCTGGAGGGCAAAACTACGGATCGGCAGCTCGAGGCCAGCAGGGAGGCTTTGCAAGTCCTCTTGGAGGCGCTGTCAACGGTTCTTCCCCCGTCGCTGCTAGTGGTCCTGGTTACTTGTCTCCTCGACCTCCTACTCCACAGCAATATCATAACAACGCCAATAATTACAACAATGGCACTTACACTGGTGCCCAGCAACAGCAACCTACTGGTCAACAAATGGTACCTGGTGGTCAGCCTCCTTCTGGTAGTTCCCCTAATTTTTTCTCGAATCACGACCAAAGTAACAACCTATCCCGAGGAGCACCGACCTCTGCTTCGTCAGCTCTGTCTGATCCCACGACCGTGAGCGACCAAGAGCTGCAAGAACTTATCAGCCAAAAGGAGTTTGCCGAGTCTTTTGCAGAAGATCTTTTAAATAGGCTTGCAAAAGGTGAAAACGTAATGGATGAGCTCAATAAGGGTGAACTCGATCAAACGGCTTTGCCTAATACCCAGTTCTCTTCAGGAGGTTTACAAGAGGCAACTACGCAGAGGCTGGACACAAGAAATGTCAAGCAGGAAGTTGATTTAAAACCGGACACTGTTATTGCCAACGGGGAGCATGAGAATTTACCTTCTGGTATTAAATTAGAGAGTAATCCTGAAGTTGAAATTAAATCAACGATGTTAGCATCGGAGATCTTGGCTGCCTGTCGCGGACGAGGAACGCAGTCTCGAAATTTTAGTATGCTTGGAGAAAATCAACCTCCTCCTTGTCCTCCAGATCCTCCTGCTACACGACTTAATCAAGACCAACTTGTGCCACCTACTGCATCCGTTCTTCTGGAGAACAAAAAATTAGCGTTTTCTCCTCAGCTACAAGAGTTTTGCTTGAAGCATCCAATTGCTGTTGTGAGAGGTATTGCGTCTGCTCTCAAGATGGATTTGGGACTGTTTTCTACCAAAACTCTAGTGGAGACTAATCCTGATCACACCATCGAGGTACGAACACAGGCTTTTCAACCAGCGGACAAAAACCTAGACCCGAACAATTCGGAGCGCGTGGTGTGGCCGTGCTACTCCCACCGCTCCCACACTACAATCGCCAAATATGCTCAGTATCAGGCCAACACTTTCCAGGAGAGTCTTAAGGTGAGTCTTTCTCAAATGAATCCCATCTCAACGGCCTTCTCGTGATGTGTTTCGTTGGAAATATTTTCAAATCTTCTATTTTCGAGTTTTTTTTTAGACTTTTTTTATGAAAGTGAGATACAGCTCCAAATCTGTTCGGTACTTCTGAGAAGCATACTCGTTAAAATCAATTTAAAATAAATGTTGGGTAATTTCAGTTCACGAGAAATTTCAATTTTATTTGTTTGTTGACGTGATACAGCCACTGTAAATTCAAACATTTTCTGAGACAATTCAAAACTGTAGATTAAGGTCACACTATAGCTTTAAATTATAGCCGAGAGTCGGCTCAAACGTTAGTTTATTAATGTCCAGGAAGTTTATCGAATATGTACCGTATTTGTATAAATATGAATGTATGTGCAGTGTGTTAGCGATTTAAATAATAAGTGAACATGCTTAATATTTTTAAAACGAACCTACAGATTCCGAGTTGTCAATGTAGTTCTTGTAAGGAGTCTGTCAGGATCAAAGCATACTTTAGTTTAGCTTGCTCGGGCGCTTGCTTCTTATTATAATTTTAGGAACTAAACCAATATTCTCATGAATATTGTCTTGTAATTTTCACCTCGAACGAATTTTGAAACAAAATTATTTTAGTTAAGAACTCAACGATAAAGCACATAAGCACTCTTTAGTGCATTGTACTATGTTACAGCTATTATAAAAAAGAACTAGAATCTTTATTGAAGAAAAAAGTTAAGGGACGTGAGTATTGAAAGTTTTTCATTTAATGTACCTTTACTTAATTTGTTTATCTTCCTTTACGTCATCGCTATCATTCCAAGCTTTTTTCGTTGTTTTTTTCAATGTATATAAGGGGCCTACGCATTAGTTAGAGGTCACATTCTAAAAATTTTAAACTTGTTCAAAATTTGCTCATTTGGTTTTCGTGCACTTGTAGGAGGAGCAAGATCGCATTGCTGCTGGAGGCCAGCGTGTTGACGAATCGAAGACCAAGAAGAAAGTTGTAAACAAGATGATCAAGTTTGGTACGAATGTCGACTTATCGGACGACAAGAAATGGCGAGCCCAACTCCAGGAGCTACAGAAACTACCGTCATTTACTCGCGTAGTCTCAGCGGGCAATATGTTGTCCCATGTTGGTCACCCCATTCTTGGGATGAACACCGTTCAACTTTATATGAAGGTACCGGGCTCACGCACTCCCGGCCACCAGGAAAACAACAACTTCTGCAGTATAAACATCAATATTGGACCTGGAGACTGCGAGTGGTTTGCTGTGCCAGACGCTTATTGGGGCGTCATCGCTAACCTTTGCGAAAAAAATGGCACCAACTACTTGCATGGGTCGTGGTGGCCTGACCTCAAGGAGCTTTTTGATGAAAATGTCCCAGTTTACAGATTCCTACAGAAACCTGGTGATATGGTCTGGGTCAATTCGGGTAAGTTACCTTTGTACGTTTCCTCATTTCCCCCTTCAGTCGTGAGGGAAAATGTGAGGTCCTGAGCTGAGAGTTAGATAGGCCTTCTTTTTGTTGAAATAAAATGTTTTTTGTTTTGTTAAGGACCATCTTTTTCGGTTCACTGCTATCCTGTTTTTCAGCACCTCCGACTTTCTTCTTCAACTTTTATCTTGTTTCGTAACCTTCCTTCATAACTTTCTGTTTCTATGCACACGAGATCCTGGCAGGAACACTCCTTGCGCATAGATTCTGCTTTTCCTTACTCCATACTAAATGGTGCCTTCATTTTCCCTCTCTTGGAACATGTACGTTGTGAAAAGGGAGGCTTAAACATTTATAATCAACCATCAATCAATCCCTTTAGTCGTAGTTAACACAAGCGTGCTCGTGCAAAGTATTTCAACTTGCCATTAAAGTTCATATTCAAACCATTGTTTTTACCGAAAATTTTTTATTTCAACATTGAAGAAGATGAGTTTTTCAGGCATGATTGTTTTCACAAATAAAGTCAAAATCACTCATTTTATTTTTCAACATAAATGTCTTCGCAAACAAAGTCACTTATTTTATTTTTTTTTAACATGAAAATCTTTTGAAACAAAATCACTCATTTTATTTTATTTGTTGAATTGTCTTACAGTTTTTACAAATTTTCATGTTGTGCAGGCTGCGTGCATTGGGTGCAGGCTGTGGGCTGGTGCAACAACATTGCCTGGAACGTTGGACCTCTCACAGCCCGACAATATTTGCTCGGACTGGAGCGGTACGAATGGAATAAACTACAGAGGTTCAAGTCTATCGTTCCCATGCTGCACCTTACGTGGAACCTTGCAAGAAATATCAAAGTTTCCGATACCAAATTCTTCGAGCTCATCAAGTAAGTGCTGTTGGTTTTTCATGTTTTTAACAGTTGGTGAAAATTCGTATTTGATATATTTTTTCTACAAAAGGTCGAATTTTTGAGAAATTATTTAGAATAATCCATCAGACAAAATTTAGTTACAACTGTAAAAATTAGCTTTATTTTTTCGCCTGTATCAGACAATGGCATGTAGCTTCTCACAATTATTAGATGGTAGTTTAATTTTTATGTTTAGTACGCTTTGCACCAAACTGACTACTTAACTTAGTTTTGCTGCGCATTTTTTCTGGCTTTTCATATGCGTTTCAACAGCTACAAATATTTCACAGGACTTGTTTAATGCGGTCACTGAAGCAAGTCTTCCTAACATTGGACTTCGTTCGGATGTGCGGCATTGAGCCACGCTTCCACGGTCGGGCGCGTAACGAGGCGTCACACTACTGCGGTGTTTGTGAGATTGAGGTAAGGCTACTACCGCATAAAAATAATAATTTAGTTTAAGTATATTTTCCTCGCTTTCAACTCTAAAGAATCCTTGGGGGAAAGGGAGAAAGAATACTTCGTCTGCTTCCTAAGCTTCATATGTAGCATAGAGAAAAAAATCAACGGGACAAACTATGAACTGTTTCCAACAAGTGAGAAATAGGATCAGTCATCAAACAATGCAATAGGGGAAAAGTAATAGTACTCTTTCAAAGTCGGATTTGTGCAAGTATCTTAACCATCGAATCTCGTGGTATAAGACACAATCAATTTGAACCTTGGTAACGAAATTGAAGGCGAAAAATGAACGAAGAAATAATATATAAGAACGTTAAAAATTAGGAAAATGAACAAAGTATTCTTCAAGTATTAAAACAAAAAGTATTTTTCAAGAGGAAGTCCATGAAAGGTAATTTGAGTTACTTGGAGGCAGGCAGAAATTTATTTTGTACCAGTACTTTTCCATCCATAAATACATGAAAATTAGTAAACATTCTTCATTAGTTCAATTTTTTCACGGTCATTCTTGCATATTCTGTTTTCATGTATGAACTGTACGTTTTGTCAGCTAGTTCCAGTTCAGTTTGTAAGAAATTTGATCGATGAATAATTTATTGGTGCACGAATATTTACATCCTCTCACTATTTATTGCACGTAATTCATTTACAAATGTTTTCATTACCGTACTAGATTTGGCTGGAAAATACTTTTGTAATAGAAACGTAATCGTGTAGACTTTCTTTCGTTCGGTGTGGTTCTGTTTTTCTCTCTCGACATTTTGTGTTTTATTTCAAGAGTGAATCGAATTAAAAGATGCTTTTCCTTTCACTGCATTTTTTAGTTTTCTGGTCCCGTTTTTGCGGCTGGGTGTGACATGGTTATTTAAACAGACTTTTCTTGATTTGGGGGAACCATATAGCTGCGTTCTAGCTGCTTACTTATGAGCTTTTTTAAACTATCCCTGCTCAGACTTATCCAATAGTCTGTTCTTTCCTGAAGTACGTGTGAAAAATGCTCGAAGCGCTAGTAAATTTATTTAACTAAAATATTTTTGTTAGTGCACTTCTCTGGAAAGGGAAGCGACGAGACACTTTTCGTGCGTTCTTTTACTTTCTACGACGTACTAACTTTGGTACGTTTTCAGGTGTTCAACATCCTGATGGTGAGGGATATCAACGGGCGGAACGTTGTGCATTGCATCGACTGCGCTCGGCGTATTTCTCCGACTCTGGAAGGGTTTATTGTCCTTGAAGAGTATCACTTGGAAGATATCATGGAAGTCTACGATCAATTTGTTTTACATTCGGTGAGTATCGTTTTTTTTTTCATTTTAAATCGTTTGGAAAACTTGAGTGTAAATCGTTTATGAGATCCATTAAAAAAATATGCGACCTAGTTACATTTAAATAAAAATAATTTATCATTCATTAATTGCTTTACGAGGTAGTTGATGGTAGATTAGTTGCGCGTGTTTGGAAATTTCGACAGCTGAAGTGCGGGCCAGTTCTCGCCTGTGAAGAATGACTCTTGTTTAGACATCCAGCGCTCGCTCGCCGGGTTATCATACTTACGCGATATGTTTGGGCGCATTGAGCAGTAAGCCCATATCAACCCTTTAACGCCCCTGAGGACCATACGGTCCTCTTTCGAAAGTAGCATTAATATAGTGTATTTATAGCTGACTTTGTTCCCTAATGTCTGAAGTTCACTGGCGAGTGGCAGTTTCTCATTTTGGTACATGACGGTGGTTGTGATGACGGCAATATGAGTACAAAATTGGTGACGTTAAAGAGTTAAGTTCTATCAGAAGCTTGGTGATGCAGATGAACAGATGAAGAAGAGGCATAACCACTGTAAACAATAATAAACCCCGAGTCGAGGTCAAGCCACGGTCTGACAGGTCATCCTTGATCCCAGTAGCGTAGGGCATCATGAACAAGCATTTGCAAGACCAACATTTGGTGAATATCATATAGGGGGTTATGCTACGCCTTTGTGATTCTGTGCGACAAAAACGATAAAAAGAATTAGGCGTCGACCAACTGGTAACTTACACCATGGCCGTACTGTCGACCTCGATGCAAGCTTACCTAACCGATCTCCGTGCTTTAATGTTGATTTTGTCAACACTCTTCAGTACTATTACCTAACCGAAAGCAACTCTCCATTTTTTTTTACTTTTCCTACTTCCCATACATCGATCCTCGTGACTTTTGATTCTTCTCTAAGCTAAAAATAATCCTCAAATGTAAGCGCTGGGAATTAAGTTGTACATAGAAGTACCTTATGAGGAAACCGACGGCGGAGTTTTATGCAACAATCCAGTTACTTTTATTCCATAAATATTACCAGCAGCGATAGCACTCGTGTGAGAAGTGTGGACTCCCATCAGGGTTAAATGAAATAAAAAAGTTAAATGCGTGCTATTCTTTTCTGTATGGACCAAGATGAAATTTTTTTGAATAAACCTCGTATTTGCAGCTTTTACATCATAGATAACTTGGTATTGCCGCACATAGTTAAATGCCTCATTTATTGAAGAAAATTAGCATTTTTATCGATTCTCAAAAATTATTTTATTTCTTTGCTTCTTCAGATTCAGAGCCAGAGCATTCCCGGTCAAGCCCCTACGCCACCCCCGAGTTCGTTGACCCCCACTCCGAGCGCTTTGGCCACGTGACCCTCCTGACTAAACCGTGCATCTCCGTATCTCTGGGTTTCATTGTGTAGTTATTCATCTTCACTTGAGTATCATTCTCAAGTCATCTAATGTACATACGTGTAATTTCCGGCCAACAAATTTATGACATTTTTGACTGCAGCAATTTCGTGTAAAATAATGAATCATTAGTGTACATATAAAACCAACTGCTTGATGTTGAGTACTAGCACACCATAAGATCAAGATCAACTGCTGGCAAATCATTAGAATTATCTGTTATTTACGTTTCGCGTTAATTTGTGTTGTAAGAAGGGAGCATTGCGTAAATTATATTTTTGTACTAAGTACAATACTTGCACTTCCTTAGGTACTAAGGGATCACCCTCTCCTACGTTTCTGAAGTTCTAAAATCGATCTGAGGAAGCAGATTACTATTTCTATGATGTATTTCACTATTATGGATTAGAATTACTACTCGGTAGTGCGAAGCATTTTCCTTATCGCAATTAAATTGCAGGGAAAGAAAAGACGAATGGAAATTGTTAAGAAAATTTTCTGTTATATAACTGTACGATTGCCGCTATTTTGTCGTGCCTTGCTTCAGCCAACTAGTACAAGACTATTCCAGTTTTTAAACTTCATTTCGATTGAATTAATTGTAACTGAAGTGAATTACCTTTTCTTGTGAAATAGAATGTACTATACTCTGATGCTGTGTGACATTGGAATAAGCTCAGCCATAACTAGTTGTATATATGCATTGTCATCTGCCTGTCCATACGTATCTTCAGAGACAGGTTTCGAAAGTGATTCTCGACTAGGGCAGCTTTACGCAAATGGTTTACGTATTTTGAGCATCCTGTTGCTTGAGTAACATTTGTTGTCTTGTGAACAAGCGGGTTTAGCGTGTGCCCATGCCGTGTTTTATTGGTAATTGAATGAACGACTTTTTCGCTACAGAATTTGCAGTCGGAGCCTCGTTTGGTTGTGAGGAGCCTGTTTGTATATAATATTGTTATTAGTTTTATAAGATGCCCTGTCAATTTCGCCGAATAAGCTGTAAATCATTAACAAGGTCTACTTTTGAAATTCATTGTGGTTGAATTAGACGTGCTTCGTCCATCTCATCTTCTAAGCGAAGTTATGCAGTTCAGTCACTTCAACTTGCCACCAAGCGTTCATCTAGAAGCTTCCTATAATGCCTTCACGCTTCGGTTCGTTCCCATTAATTTTCTGTTAGACCTGCTTCCATGTGTCGTGTGATGTTTCATCCCAATGCTCAATGTTCGAATTTGAAGTGTTTTCAAGGCTATTCGCTTTTATGTTGCTCTAAAAGCATGAAGCACATTCTCATGAATGGATTAGAAAGAGGTTTCTTCCTTAGCAATAATGTCGTTAGTTGAGCAACGTTTAGTGTTAAGCTAAAGTTTCTATTCTATCACTTTTGTGTTATTTATGTATCTAACTTATAAATATATATAAATATTTATGGACTTATTTAAATAATTTTTCTCTGAGTGACATGAGGTATTAGCACCATTGGGCATTTTAGTTTTAAGGAGTCAGCAAATGTGTATCGATTTCCTCTGTGATCTCAGGACCTTTGAATTGAATCATCTGTGGTGGTGATGGTTCTTTTATCTTTTTCATTGTAATGATCAGATGCTTGCTACTTACCGCGCGGATTTGCTGCTCAAACCGATCCTAGTAATGCCGTCACGTGCTGAAGACAAAGAATTACAGTTCAGTGTGAACAGTTCTTTTCACTTGAGCTATTCAAGAATTTCAGTTAATCCAGCTGTTGGTGATCATCACTGCCAATATTTATGTAAAAGGTAGGTTACTAATCTACGTGTTGTACGTGTTTAGCAGTTAGTTTATTTAGTATCCATACAAGTGTCTTGAGCCTCGGGAACCACTTTTTTTATTTCGATGCTGTTCACCACCACTACTCCCAAGCCAAAAGTACTCTTTCGTCAATGGGCACAGACACTTTTTGAATAACGTTATACTAGTGTGGAATTGCTTTCCTCGTAGCTAAATCTGTTTCGTCAATTCATTCTTCCATATTTATGGACGAAGATGAAATTCTATATATCATTTGGAATAAAGTTCATTCATGTTCCTTTTTCCGGGTATTGGTGTATGTACTGTTTTTTCGTTGTACAGTTGTTCGTAACAGCTGAAAATTTTGTGTAGTTAGTCCTTCTGTAAAAAATTACTGTATTTTCATGGAAGTGTTAGTGTTATCAGCGACTTGCCTCACAATTTGTTAGAAAAATCCTCTTTCCGATTGGCTTGGTTTCCAACCCACTTCTTTTCAGTTTTGTTCGATATCGGTGTCATTTGCTAGACGAGGGTGTTGAACTCACACTTTTGAGTTGTTGTACTTTTCACTCTAGATAACTGACCTAATGAGTAAATTTTATTAACAAATTGACTTTGACTACATCAAAGTATTCCCTAAACACTACTTCATATAATGTTAGAATGTGAAAGGTAAAGAAATATTGCTGAGGAATATGTCATACAGGAAAGTACCAAAAGTATTTTGTTTCAGTTAAATTTTGCTTCCAGTCCAACGTAGGGAGTAAAACGGAAAATATTCTTTTATATATACATAAAATATATATATTTATAAAGATACTCGTTAACAAAACAACTTTTCCCCATAAATATTTAACAAGATGCTTTGGTCCAAAGAATTTCGGACCTCAGTTGAAGCAAAAAACATTTTAATAGATTATTCACACAGCTAAGCACCATTGGGCATTTTAGTTTTAAGGAGTCAGCAAATGTGTATCGATTTCCTCTGTGATCTCAGGACCTTTGAATTGAATCATCTGTGGTGGTGATGGTTCTGTATCCTTGAGAGAATTCCTTAGACATGATAGTAATAACTTGAAACTTTTTGGATAAATTTTTTCCTCATCATTTGGATTCCATGTAATCATGAAGTGAGGAAGAAGAGAAAACTGGAACAGTGCATCCTCAGACAAGTTTTCATGTCTTAATAGTTATTTTCCATGATACACTTAATATGTTTAGTCGTCAAACTTGAGACCCTTATCAAAGCTGCTTTATTGCGTTTTAGATATCGTCGCTGAAGTCCCAACTTCAACTAAAAACGTTTCATCGATGCTCAGAAAACTGACTCAGACCGACTGTGGATGATTAAGTTATTTCACAAGATGAATCAAAATTTAATCAAAACTCTTTGTCCATAAAAAGTTGAACCCCAAACACGCTGGAGGAGGCTAAACATCAACTTTTAGTTCAAGATACCTGTTTTCGTTGTCATTTGACTGGTAAAATACAATGACTGAAACAGATCTACAGTTTCACACATGCAAGAAAAAAAGTGAGCTTACTAGCTGAACTCAATTCGCAACATATCGTTCTTTAAAGCTAAATTTAACATTCAGAAGTGATTTTGCCAAGCAATTCACAAATCCTCATGTGCACCTAATAACTTTTTCGTCAAACTGAGTTTAATAACATCAAAAGCGTTCTGAAGAGTTTCATTTGGTCGGAGTTTTTACGGCAATGACATGTATAAATTTTATTCAATATACTAATTCTAAATGGAGTTCTAAAAGTTCTTTTTTTTTTGACAAAATATGTGGACACCGTACCTATCACATATTCCTCTCGCTGGGTTTCTTGTACGCCATGCCGATGTAGTCAAAAACATCTCGCTCGGAGCTTACGGGTAGCGGTTCTCCAGGCACGCCTGTGCTGCCCACCGGCCTGAGGCTGTACTCGTTCAGTGTGAAGCCTGCGTCCAGCGCAACAGCCCGCATGTCCTGGAAAATTCATACAAATCACAATGCAGCGAATTATAAATTCACAGAAAAATGGAATGAAGATTATGTTTAAGATTGGAAGTTGGAAACATTGAATGAAAAGGTGGAAAAATATTGTATGGGTGTACCCTGACGTCATTGAGAAAAATTTCGTAAAATTAAAATGTTGGAAAATCTCTGATTTCTCCTAGAAATGACTTGAGAATTGGAAAACAAGGTTTTAGAGTTACTCTCAACTTGATTTGACCTAAGAGAAAAACGAAATTCAACTCGTGTTCCAGTTTTTTATTGCTTTTAGAAACATTGAATGAAAAAAAAGAAAAAACACCAAAAATTTTGCAATATATAAATGTCGAAAATCCTCTTATTTCACACTACAAATTACTTGAGGATTGGAAAAAACTATTGAAATCATTCTCAGCTCAATTCGACCTAACACAAACTCGGAATTCAACTTGGGAATTTAGACCTTTTCGTCACAAAATTTCACAATAATTTTATAATTTTTATAAGAATTCCTGGTCAAACAAGTAGTTTTTCCTAATGTTCAACCGAGTATTGAAGTTGTCAAAAAGTTTCATCGCTTTTGACAAATAGTTACAGTATTTTATAACAAAATTCAAAACGAACAAAATTAAACAAGTCAGTGCGTTAGGACTTAGTTTTCATAAAGCAATGTACTCATGTATATTTAAAAGTACTAAGTACTTGAGTACATTTGATAAAAGAATTTAGTACTTGAGTATTTTTGAATCGTGTTCTTAGTAACTGAACACTTTCAAAGTTTAATGCCTAGCTATGTATATTAGCAACTGTATCCCTCTGAAGTGTAATTTGGAATTAAGAGAACGGGACATCTAGGCACAAGATATTTCCCCAGACTCAATTCTTAGAAAACATAGGAAACATGATCAAAGATGAAGAAATATGCATTAAAACTAGCACAGCAGTGAACTCATATAAGTTCAGAGATCGACCAAAAACTAGTATATTTCAACAAAATGAGAGGCTACTCAACCTTCAGCATGGGTACTCATTAAAACGAATAATAAGAACGTCTGGAAATTTGAAATTTACAAATAATTTCCTGCCAAGAAATTTGCTTACTACTATTGCACTTTTACCATTGTTTTCATTGGAAAGAGCTGTGAACACTGGACTTGGAGTAACTTTAAGTTTCTCCAATACAAGCAAGAGAGCATGCTCAATTATATTATACTCTTCCAATTGAGGTGGTTAATTCAGATACTGAACATTATCTTCGTGTTCAAGTGAATTTTGAATTGAAAGAGCCCAGTGCAATATGCCACACAGTCATTCTAGGAAAGACATTTGCAACCAATGAATATTTTTATAAACGCGTTTGACAAAATTTTCCTAAATATCCAGATAACTACTGCTTAACATTTCAACATGTACTGTAATCATTAAAACAACAAAAGCACTATACAATAAATAGGGCTGCTGAAATTGTTTTAGATTTTCCTATGTGTTCACTTTGGGGTAAATAGTTCATTTGCAACACTTCAATTGGTTACTTGGAATATTTTTTGCTACCTTCAATTACTAATTTTAACAGTCGTTAGAGATGAAAAACTCAAATTCTTATAATACTCGCACCTACAAATCGATAAGTCAATTCTTCAGGAATTCGACATAATATGATCAACCACGAGTATTTCGACAATTTAAGTCTCCTAATTGCTGCTCGTCTCGTATTACTAATGTAATAGTTTACTATAAGGCTGATGTGAAGAGTTTTTCGGAGACCTAGTTTTATAGACGCTACTTTAACTCTGCAGCCACTTCACTAGCGCAAGTACTCCGCTTTCTAACGTAGATGAGTTATTGAGCATGAATTGTCCATCACGGAGCTTGAATTTCCTCCTCCACAAACTCTCTCTCGCAAGTATTTTTACTCACTTGGGTAAATTCGAGATTAAAATACAAAAATGTGCAACACTGACCTCACTAATGCAGCTTTGACCTATTGTATGATTGAAAATACTAAATATCTGAATGAATGAGAAACCCCAGTGAACAGGTTACAGAAATCAACCAAATTAAACAGATCAAAACCAATCAGCTCAGACCACCGAAGAGTCACAAATTAGCTGTTTTGAAATGAAAGGCATTAAAGTATGTACAGGACATTTCAGAACCAAAAAACTAACCTTATTGAACAAGTCAGAGCCAGTGAAGTACAGAACACCGCAGTGGTATTGGTCAGGCGAGAGTAGTCTGATGTCCAGACGTCGATGCAAGTGATCTTCACTTAGACGACACACTCCCTAGCCAAACACGAAATGGTATTAGAATACTTTTCATCGGATTATAAAAACATCGGTATTAAAACTCAATGAGAGAATTAACCACTAAGATCGTGTGAAAGTATTTTGAAAAGAGAAATTATCTAAAAGTATAATGGGAGCGAAATTGACATTTACAAACCTCCATGATCGGAAAGTGGCTCATAAGAGCACACAAAAAAGAAGGAAGCAGCATCCATCAACCTACCTATACTGATGAACTAGATAGAGAGGCATGACGCAAAATCTTCAAGACTTGCAGAGTTTTGGATATATATCGAAGTAGACCAAAGGACTAATACAGGCTAGTAAATAATGGACTTGAATGCGACAAAGGTATTAGAAAATTTCCAGCAATTACTTGACGAGAAAATTCTTGAATGAATTTGCTCTTTGATTACAATAAATTTGAGAATAAACAGTTCAACTCGTAGTCTCAAATAAAGTAGATCTTGGAGCAGCAACTGAGACCACTCAAGTAAAAGTAAATCAAAATCAAACACTTTATATTCAGTGCTCCACATACCATAAACTTGGTCTCTCCGAGAGACAGCGTGTCTGTAACCAGTTCGTCTTTCTCGAGCTGACGTACAATGCGCTGTAGCTGTATTTTGTGGTCCATCTTCCTGCTCGTAGCACTTTTTTCACTTCCAACCCTCCTCTCGCTTGAAGACTCAGCTGGAGTTTTTCGAGATTCCAGCGTGATAAGAATGTCGATATCACCGCTGCTCTCGCTCCCTCTCCTGTAATGTTTGTTCAGCGAAATAAAACAGAAGACACAAAATCAACCTAAAACCGAAATTACTATGCAGTTTCAAGCCTGATTAGCAGCCTTCAAAGTAATTTTATGTATTATAAAACAGTTAAAGCCTCCCTAACCACAACAAAGATGTTCCCAAAAGAGGAAGGCACTATTCACTACAGAATTAAGGGAACGTAGAATCTATGACCTAAATGTGTCCCCAATACCCAACATACATATAGACACATCTAGATTGAAAGAAGGTTATCAAACAAAAGAAAAATTTATCGAGAAAATAATAGATGGTGAAAAGAGGACAATAGTGAACCGAAGAAAAAGGTGCATTTTACTATAAAAAACTATTTATTTCAACAATAAAAAGACCTATCTAACCTTTGGCTGGAGACTGTCTTCAAAATGAAGAAAATTCTAAAAATATTAAGTAGTTTGCATTCTGAAAGCGAAGAACCTTACTCGTTCAATAATAAAACTTAGAACACATTTAAAATAACACTCCAGATGCAGGGTAGAAGGGGCCAACAATTTTGTCAAACCATTAGTAAGAAATCTGAAAAGTTTGAACACTGAGAATTGAAACGAAAAGTAATTTCCAGGTAGCCACTATTATTACCTGTAGCTGCCGCAAACTGTGAGCGTAAGCGGCTCTTGCAAGGCCTTCAGTGACCTACGGATGGCTTTCTCCAGAGCTTCAACTTCATCGCGCGGGATCCGCTTCTCAAACTCTTCGAAGTATCTGAACAAAGAGTAGAAATTATGCAGAAACTGTTGCTCCTCAATTTTTACAAAATCTTGGAATTTGAACGAAATTTTTTGAGGGTCCACACTATTATACTTGAACATATGGACAATAAATCTTCCCAATTGATGTAAATTTTTTTAGAATAAATAAAACATCCAGGCAAAGCAATCCATGGAATCCTCATAGACCTTCTACAAGTTAGATCCGTTAGTTTAGGCCTCTCTAAACACAAAAATGGTCTTCCAAATTCAGGAAGGAGAAAGGCACCATCTAGTCTGGAGTTAAGGGACAGGGGAATCTATGCACAAGGTGTGCTTTCAAACAAGACTCAGTGCACAGAAACAGGAAGTTAGGAAACGAGTTTATGAAACAAGATTTGGGTTGAAGAAGAAAGACGTAGGTGATGAAAATAGGACAGCAGTCAACTGAAAAAAGATGGTCCTTAACAGAATAAAAAAAATTCAACAAAAAGAAGGCCTGCTAACTCTCAGCTCATGACCACACATTTTCCCCTTGGTAGAGCTAATTTCCATAGGTACAGTAGTTGTAAACCTCAGAGGGGACGGTGCACCTAAAATGATTTTGAAGGTCACTGACTAGCAATGTATGACAAATGACAAGAGCTAGAACCAAACAAAAAAATTTAAACGCATACATTAATAACAAAATGGAAATTTTTCCTGGCTCAATTTCACACAAAATGATCATTAAGTACAAAGAAAATGATTGTTATACTGTATTTTCAGATACAGCCGCCATTAGTTCCTGAGATCAACCCTTTAACATCAACATTTTTGTACTACTAGGAAGAGAGAAATCGCTGCAAAATTGCATTCGACAATCGATGGAAACTTCACCATCCAACTGCATGCNGATGTGCTTTTCTGTCAATCATTTTTTGATTCAACATTTTACACGGGTATCCCAATACCAATGTGTTATATCAATTAAGGATGCTTTTAGGTTAAGGTGTGTTAAAAACAAATGTATCGACAGTTCATGTGTGTGCTTTATTGGAAATAAATGTTTTTCTTTCTATCTTTCTTTCTTTTTTCACTTCGTTTCAACTAATAATTTAGGAATACCGAAGCATTCTCTAGTGGTATTTAAATTATTTATAAGTTGTCAGCCATCTTTTTGCATATAAAATATCCAAGAGATGATATTTTGACTGTTTTTCTCAATAACATTATTAGCCCCTGACGACACGGCTATAGTACCTACGCCTCGTACGGTTTATCTATCAATAAAGGTCCTTTATACAGGGTGTTGTGTAATTTGAAGAACATATTTTAAACATATACAGAAAAATGGAAAATAAAACGATCATCACGAGTGATAAAAATCGCAAAACTCTTTCGTTTTCGAGAAATGATGACCTGAAATAATTTTAAATTTCCGTAGGAATAGGCTAAAGCGCGCGCTTACAGCCTGCACAAGAAGTTAGATTTTTCTCGTTGGCTGCATTGCATGCCTATTCTTACGGGAATCTAGAATTATTCCAAGGTATCATTTCTCGAAATCGTAGAAGTTTTGAGGTTTTGTCACTCATGAAAATCGTTTTATTTTGCGTTTTGGTTAAAATATGTGCATCGAATTACACAACACCCGATGTATACAGGGTGGCGCATAAGTAACGCACCCTTTTAAAAAATTAATAATAAATTCAACTATGGAAGGTATAACGATAGGGTTAATTGCAAACGATAGAGGAACTTTTAAAGTTTTTTTACATGTCGTATCCTGTCTACAGATACCCAGTGTATATTGCGGTAATAAATCTTTAAAATTTACCTTCAAAAGGGTGCGTTACTTGTGCGCCACCCTGTATTTTACTTTCAGCCCAGTAGCCCACCCTGTATTTCACTTCGAATTTCCAAGTACAAGTACGAGTCAGAAAGTGTCACCACAAATGCTCGAACTTCGAAGGAGTTCGTTGGGAGCAGATGGCCACGTGAAATAGAAATGTTAACCGATATGAAAAAATGAGTGTCGTGACGACAAGTCTTGCTCGTCATAGCCGTGTGTGTAACGGACCTGACTCCGTGCGGGGAGACCCGGGTTCGAGTCTCGCGCTGTTGGCGATTTTCTCTGATGGGTATAGGAGAAAAATTCTAAGCACAATACCCCACTCTACCCAGGTGTCTGAAATGGGTACCGGTCTTCGACCGGGGGAAAGCGTCATGGCGTCCTGGTGTTAGTTATAAGGCATTTGAAAAACCAATGTAAAAGCTGATATGTATCATGCTTCAATTGGAAGTAAAGCATCCGTGGATGCCGATGTTTGTTTTGTTTAGATGGAAACATGGTGTCGAGAGTGAAACGTGGTGTGCCTGGTGTACGTGTGGGTCATTGGAATAAATGCACAGTGTTATATGTAATGATGCAGTGCTGATGTTCTTATCGAAATTTTAACAATATTGTTGGAGAGAATTAACCGGTCCGTTATTAATTTAAAAGTGTCAGTATTCAATTATAAGTAGCAATTGCTTATGTCAGTAACAAATATTAGTATCAGCTGTTGGTATCTCATGCATTGTGCGTCAATTCTTAGTATGTAGAGTATTAACTTCTCATTGGTATTAGAATTTTGTTGCGTTCCGAAACAATATTGCGCATTTTACGATTCACGATTTTGTATTGGGGGTGTTATGGTCTGGAATACAAATTGCAAAGGTTTTAGGTTGTATGGTGTATCGATTCAATTAGAAAACAGACGATGAATCTAGGAGAGTGGAATGAAAACCGCAAGAAAAAAGGAAATGTAAGCCCGTTATCATCCAACCTGGTAAATACCCGTTATCAACCAACCTGGTAAATATCTTAGTTTAACTGAGTCTTAATGTCTTCTGTTTATCTACAACCCAATATTTTTGAAATTCTGTGTCCCAGAGTTCAACTTGTTATAACATTTACATTTTATTCTTCTAAGATTGGTGAAGATCACCGAATACACGAGTGCATCTGTGATAAAGCCAGCTCGGCCTCAACCTATGTAACCTTGTATCGCACCGGGACGTTAGAAAATAAGGCTAGATCGGCACCTCTTGCGCAACAGTTTGCTCTGAAGTGATTCTAATGCGGCTGATAATAGGGAAGCTAATTTCCTTCAGATTTGCAAAGCACGCATCTTGATATCAAATTTTAGGGGAAGAATTTTGAGACCCTATTCTTAACATGAGTTCCCCTGAATTGAAATAAATATTCTTTTATTCAAAACTGCCTGGCGACAATTGAAGGCTTCAATGAAAAGAACTATTCAGAAATGGCAGACAAGCATTGGCTGCCTGGCGAAAGCGGCACTCTTTCTGCAAGCCACTATACTGCGAATCTGTTGTTTGCATGTGAAGTACAAATCTGTTGACCCACAAGGGCCTTCACTTGCATGTTTTGTGATGAGCGACTCATGGTTCGCCAAGGTCGAGACGCTAACCAATTGACACACGTGAGCGTTCAGTTGCTATACTGCGCGCATGCGGCAGTGTCTTTGTTGGGGGAGGAGCTCCAAAGATATGGCGGGGCTTCAGGTGTTGATTGGTTGCCCGTGCATCAAGAAAGTCAATCCATAAAAATGTATCTATTAGCGTTAGTACAAGACTTCTCTTCAAGTCAACAGCTACAACTTTCGCAGTCTACAGAAGACGCGAAAGAACATCACCGACATGGCTAACAAGGTTCCGTCTGTGGAGCTCAACACCGGAGCTGCAATGCCGATACTCGGTTTAGGAACGTGGCCTGTGTGGGATGTGAGTTAAAGAATCTGTTTTCATAAAGCTCAAATATTCTCGTTTGACTCAAGTATAAAACTCTGATGATCTCTTTTGACTCAAGCACAAAGCTCTGATAATCTCGTTTGACTCAAGTATAAAGCTCTAATATCTTTTTTATCTTACAGAAATAGCTTTGGTAATATTGTTTGGATGGTTGGTTGTTTCTCATCGTTTGCGCTCGGATTTTTGTTAAAAAGAGGGTGAAATTCATCACCCTTGTGTTATAACATGGGATAAAATTTAACATTCCCTCGTTTACTTGAGGACACGATCTGTTACAAATACTCATTTTACGAAGAATATTTCTCAAAAATAAGTTATACGAGCAGCCTTCCCCAACGGATGGTTTAGTGTCTTATTTGGTTTTTGGTGTGGATAAAACAGACCAAGTCTCCCTAATCTGACTGTGTTTTGATGACGTCTCGCGCGTGTTGGAACTTGGTGGTTTTTTGACTGTGAAGAAAATATTTACTGTCTTAGGTACTGTGTTTTACGGTGTGGATCTCAGTTAAATTTTTGATAAAAATAAAGCTCCTCTTTTCTTAGCGTCTTAGCTGATGTTAGTGCGACTGCGGTGTATTTTAACTTTATTCTCAAACTATTGTACCTCTGCCGTTACAAAAAGCGGTCATTTTTAGGTTTGATCTAAAATTCATTCCCGAAAACGGTTCTTAAATTAAATATTTTGACGCTTGTGTTTTCTCAGTTCAGTTTCTCTGTTTATATACTATGATAAATTTTTGATCCACGTAAATTATAATTTAAAAACATCAATTTTCTGTTAATCTGTAATATTCAAGTTTACTCGGTTGGATCATGGACGGACAGACCAACCTAGAGCAATCTGAATATTATTATGTAAGGGTATTGTCAAAAAGTTCGCAAATATTTTATCTCACATTTATGCATGATATTGTGAAGCTCTTGCTATAACCCTAACCGGTTGTTTCGTTAAACAAAAATTTAAACTTCTGATGGGGAGCAGGAAAAATATTATACGAACTCATACCGTGTAATCACATCGTATTTACATTAATTTTTATTTGTTTTTTACTTGATTTGATTATATTGTTTAATGCGAGTAATTTATGTAGTTGTGCGTTGGTAATATATATTTACGTTGTTGAATATGTGTTTATAATTGATTTATTTACATAGTACAAAATTGAATCAAAAACAAAGTAACGTAGGTTCGTTTGTGAATGATCGAAAACGTTGGTGAACGTGTGAATAAATTAATCTCTTGGTGAAAATTGTACCTTATTGCATTAGCTGAAATACGAGTACATGAATGTATTTATTAACATGAATGTATTTATTAATCAAAAGTCAGAAACACCAACTATGTGAACGTGCTCAATAAAATAAGAGTACAGTCAACACATTTTGACCTTGATAACTTATAACAGGCCACACGTTGTTTTTACTCGTATATGTTTAATGCATAAAAAGAAAAGCTTGAAAACTTATGGTTCATTTTAGTGAAAAATTTTCTTAATGTTGACGTTAGTGTTCGTATATATATAATCATCGTTGTATCAAGTCTACCAAGAACCGTAGGCGGGATAAACCGGGGGGGAATTTTGTCTCCGAATCAACGGTGCAATTAAGTTCTCAAGGTTATGCGCAGATGAAAGAGGCGGGAGTGTCTAGGAGATAAGATATTTCAGATAGGAAGCGAATATCAGTAGATAAATTTCCGAAGCCGCACCACATCCTGATGAGTCTTGATGAGAAAATTAGTGCAACTCCTGATATTGATCGTTTAAATTTTGCCTATGCTTGGACAAAGTTTCATTTTTTACCTAAGCTATCGGATTAGTTTTCTCCTATTGAAATCTAGCGACGAATATGTACTGAAAAAAGCCTTAGTGTATCAACAATCATTCAAATACAACATTTAAATTTTCCTCCTATTTTTTCAAGTTGAAGCGTTTTTACTTCAAAAACATTAAATGAGCGTTTCACAAATTGTGCAAGGTATTGTAATTATATCCTTTTTAAACGTATATGTTCTTTATAACAAGGTCATGTATTTGTAAACTAACCTCCTGTACCTGAATGCTGGTGATCTCTCGCGAGTGGCCTCAGTTTTGGCTGGTGTCCTAATCACAAACATTATATTTTCTCTTCATCTTTCATTTTTTATGCTAATTAATACGACATAGTCTGCTGATGAGCAAATTGTTTCACACGTTCACCGCGTTTCCGTGGTTGTAAACGGTAGGTTTGGTTAGGTTGTAAATAACGGAATTGGAAAATCAAAACTGTTCCTCAAATACATTTTTATCCTTCCTAAGGAGTTTGAAAAATACAATTGCACGATAACATTTCACCTTGTATGATAAGTTATATTTTAAAAAGGTCGCAAAATAGAAGAAATGTCGTCTATTTATAGCGGTACGTGAATGAGTAATTTACCTAGTAGTACACCTATTGCCCAGTACGCGGGGAGCATGTTAAACAATGAGAAAGTTATGGTAATAATTTTGTATAATCTACAACAAGAAACATACCTCGTTAAATCAGCCATGAGAATTTTCGAATAGTATAGGAAAGTCCTTACCTCAACTGCATAAAGACAATAGAATAGAAAAGTTATCAACTCCACTCCTTTAAGAAAATAGAACAGAAAATTCATCATCACAACTCCATAAACAATTAAACAATTTGAACAATTTATTTACCACAAGAGATACAGGCTTAGATTGTGTCTTGAGTCTCGTACAAATTGACACATTTGAGTATAGCTACTTATGAACCAGAATAAGTTCAGCCACTTTTTTAAAGGGCATCCTGTCATCAACGCTATTCTAAGGTGTACAATTATGTTAAACCTAATTTACTTAACCTAGTTGCGCACTTGACTGATCAATGAATTGGTGCAGTCAGGAATTCATGCTTAATTTCACAATATGTACAATAAGAGTTAATATGGATAACATGTGAACACTATGTTCTAGAAAAGACTTTAGAACAGACTTAAGGTGTTTGTCATTAATCATGGCAAATTATCATATCAGGATGAATCGTAAAGCAGAAAAAATTTGACTCGATGTCCTTATGGGATTAATATTTTGATAGAAAGAGGGACTCAAAATTAGTTTTGGAAACAGTTAATAATTCTTTGAGGCCTGAGACGCCATCATCAGTTAGCGTTTTATACATAAAATGACATATGGAGAGTTTGTAGAGATCCAAAAGTATAGGTTTTTTTAAATTTTGAATGAATCATTTGTGTGAACATTGTATTCTAAATTTTTTCACCACTCTAATGGCTCTTTTTTGCATCCCTAGGAGCAAATTGGTTTTATTTTATCATTCCTGTGACTAGCTTCTATTCCGTCTTGTAAATACACACGGTGAAATGAGCGTTCGATAAAGAGTTATCAAAGCTTCTTCAGGCAAAAAATTTTTCATGTTATTGAGAATTCCATCGGATATTGATGATTTAGCACTGATATGTGCGATATGCTCTTCGAAGGTCAGATGTTTATCTATTATATAATGCCTAGGAACTTACAGGAGTTGTTTTCTTCAATTTCACAATCAACAATTTTAATGCGTGGATGCATACAGGAGATACATTTCTCTTGTATGAGCATATAATGTATTTTGTCTTATTGATATTAAGGCTGATTTCATTAGCTTTACGTAACATTGAAACCTTTCGTTGCTCGTTGTTTATATTCTCTGCAATTAGAATGGGATTTTGATTAGGAAGGACCGCAGAAATCGTGTTGTCATCGGCGAAAAAAATGAATTTGAAAAATGACGTAGATTTAACTGTATAGTTGATAAATATTAAAGATAGGAGAGGCCCAAGGACAGACCCTCGTGGAACTCCATACCTAATTGTCTGCAGTTCTGATTGTGCATCGTCAATGACAACGTATTGTTTCCGATTTGTTAGGTATGATCTGAAACAGTAACGAGCAACTACTCTAATGCCATAACAATGGAGTTTCGTGAGTGAAATGTTATTGTGCACATAGTCGAATGCTTTTCATTCGAAACAATTTTGGTGTTCCCCAAGGATCCATTTTTGGTCCGCTACTGTTTTCTATTTTCATTAATGATATTCCTCCAATGCCTTCGAACACACGGATAGCAATGTATGCAGATGATGTTCAAATTGCAATAACAAGTTCTGTATCGGAAATACCACAGACGCAAATTAAAGCCGAAACTATACTGACTAGCCTGAAATCATGGTACGACCGAAACGGTCTCAAATTAAGTGCTAGTAAAACACAATGCATTATATTTGGATCCAATGATGCTATTAAAAAAACATCAGATCTAACTCTCGCAGTTGGAAATGATAAAATTGTGGCATCGGAAAAAGGTAAAAATCTCGGTATCTGGTTCGATAGAAACATGTCTTTCAAATCTCACGTTGAGAATACTTGCAACAAAATTTACGGAGCTTTAATGTTTTTTCATCGTATAAAGATTATGCTGGACGAAAAATCCCGATTACTAGCCATTCAATCCCTGGTGTTATCGCGCATTGACTACTGCAGCCTAGTGTGGGGAGACTTACCTCAATACCTTCAAAGGGATTTACAAAAATGCATAAACTTCGCAGCCAAGGTGGTTTGCAACG
>JACJUY010001233.1:7572-23709 GCA_014220935.1 Platorchestia sp. MABIK | reverse complement strand
AGTTCTCGTTGAAAATGGACACTTGAGTGTCAACATCGTCAGATTGCATCATATTCTGGAATTCGGTGGAGGAGGTTCGCCTCTTGCGGTGCACACCTGCTTCTTAAGCGTACCAAATGCGTGTTTGTCTCACCCTCTAAGTTGCCTTCACCGAGTTAGAACGAAGATTAAGCCTTGAATCTGTAATGAGTTGGTATTCCTAATCCTCAGCTAGTATATTGGGAACTTAGTAATCAAACTCTGATCGAATATTTTTGATCTACGGCGGATATAATACAAGACTTCTTAGAAATTTGGTCGCGAGGAAACTCAAATTGGCAAGCTACCCGGGCAAGGTGAAGTGTCTGTGAGTGTACGAAGCAATTGACCGTAGAACACATACGTACCTAAAGGCCGGTGTCGCAACATGACAAGCCCAGGGCCCAGTGGAAAAGTGACCTGAAACAAGCCCTGGAAAAATTGTTCCCACTTTTGAAAAATGAAAAGCTTCAAAGCAAGTATATTGTGAATATAAAATTGCATGATTTAGAACATAACGATTTTGTGACCTCATTTCTTCTTAAATGAAGTTACTTAAAACTGTACGAGTAACTCTAAGAACTACCCAAAATATGCACTGTAAATCGACTTGAGTTAAGGTTATCTTTGGTTTATCTCGACTGATCCAAATTTTTCACCTGTCCGGGCTTTGCTTACTATTGAGAAGGCACAATGGATGATTCTGCCGGCGAGGCTCAGGCGTGATATATAACATATTTACCGCCATTTCCGTTATAAAAAGTAAGGGCAGAACTACATGTGTGGTTTATTCTAAGTTCCAGGCTCGGCTACTTTAATTAAAGAATTATGCAACAGTCGTGTTCAACTAGCCCACAGGGCTCATTTTTCATTTCGTATCGTTCTTCACTTTCGCAAAACGTAACCGATTTGTGAGATTCTGGGGCGCTTTTTTGTTGAAAAAGCACGATAGCAGGAATAAATGATTGACAATCGAGGAATCTCAGGAATTTGTGTGATTCTGTAATAAGGTTCGCCGAGTGTCCGTATTCCATAGAACACCTTTGTCAAAAGCAGAGCTCTTCAGGGGAGTTTAATAACTGCGTCCAGTAGAAACAGTTACGCCTTCTGTAGTAGGAGTCAGTTCTGAGTTTGGCTACAAGGAGCTATGTACCTTGAGTTATTCCGTAAATCGTCGCCCTCGTTCTAGAAGTTGGCGTTTAACGATCGGTGTAACTTGTTGCTTGGGTATCTTATTTTTACTTTTACTTCGCATTTGTCACGGTTCAATTTCGCCGTTGTAGCAGACGCTGCTGATTTCGATGAGAGCGTTATCGACGCTGTCTTGCCATGCGTACTAATCTTAAAGGCCGCCGTCACACGGAAACCAAATGGTAGCGTTTCGTCATAATCATCTACAGTCAGCGGCACTAGTCGGTCTGTCCAGGGCCACGAAACAATCAGATTTCAACCTTTGTTTGACTAAACTGGTCCCAAACTAAGGCTGAACTCTGACGGTTTCACGGCGCTGGACAGACCGAGTAGTACCGCTGACAGTAGATGATTATGACGAAACGTAACCATTTGGTCGCCGTGTGACGGCGGCCTTAGGCGTTTCGCATTCTTGAATCTTGAATCAATTAAATTTTGAGTCTAAAAAATTTCACGTCCAATCGCTTCTGCTTGTGTTTTTCTTCTTACAAAATGATGTGATCTTTAGTTAAATGATGGTAGGGTTATAGAAAACGATTTCAAATCGTAAAAATGTGAACGAAGAATGAGAATACATGGTTTCTGGGCAAACAAGAGTGACGATGTATTATCTACTGTGTTTTCTCTTATAGACAGCGATTATTACGGTAACAATGCTTAATATTAGGCCTTGCGTTATCTCGGATCGTAGATGTGGAGAAAATTCAGGCATGAGTGTGTGTTATTCCTGTTTCGGTGCACCTCAAAACTGGTAAAAATACTTATTACCTCTTCATTAAAAGACAGAAAATAAAAAACGGTTCACTTCCAATAAAGTTAAACAGTTTATTTCAAATGGATTCGATAAGTAATATTCTTTTAAGGTAGCCAATACCACAGCTCAGCTCGCATGGTTGATTGTTCAGCATTTGTATTTCGTAGCATTACTGAGCAGGTACTTAACAATACCTCTATTGGCTTGTGATACGGTAGACTGATGCATGGTCTAGGGTCTACTTTGAACTTCAATTCGATTCCAACCAGTCGTCTTTATCGATGACATGCAGCCATCTACCCAATGGTTTTAATTCGTCATGAACCGAATGGTTTCAAATTTTCATCTACCGAAAGGCTTTAAAATGCCATGTGCCGAATGCCATGAATTGTCATTTTACTAAATAGCTTAAAATTGCCATCTACCGATTGGCTTTAAATTGCCATCTTCGAAATGGCTTTAAATTTCCATTAACACAATGGCTTTAAATTGCCATTTACCGAATGGCTTTAAATTTCCTTTTACAGAATGGCTTCAATTTGCTATTTCCCGAATAACTTTAAATTGCCATCTACCGAATGGCTTTTCGCCATGTTCCACAGCGAGTGCGTTGTTTATTCATGGCAATAAGAACTAAATGAAACATAATAATACTGATTAAAGAGAATAAAAGTAGCTAAGTTGACGAAGGGGCTCGGAGGATGTTGAAGTTTTTTAAGCCAGCAGAGTTGTATCTCGGTGAAAATTTGCTAGGAAGCGAATCAAGAATCGTTCTGTAAACTTTAAAACAGATCGTAATTCATGGCTCCAAATAGTGCATGCCTAGTTACAGTAATACTTATTAAGAACGTGAATTTCAATACTTAGTGCAATGCCTATTTATCCAACAATTTAAAATTTCTTTGCAATTTAATTTTGAAGAACTTCATGCATGCCGTTACTAAACTGGTTCAAAATACGCAAAAACTTAGTATTCAGTCTCTTCTGAACTCGCATCAGGGGGAAAATGTGAGGGCCCGAGCTGAGAATTAGGTAGGTCTTTTTGTTGAAATAAAATGTTTTTACGATGTTAAGGACCACCTTTTTTCAGTTCACTGCTGTCCTGTTTTTCGGCACCTCTGACTTTCTTCTTTAACTTTTATCTTATTTCATGAACTTCTTTCTCAACTTACTGTTTCCATGCCCCTTCTACATAGATTCCTCATTCCCTTATCTCCATGCTAAATGGTGCCTTCCTCTCTTCGATTCGCTCTTTTTTGTAGCGGTTAGGGAGGTTTAAACTAACTTATACTCTTAATCTTAATCTCAACTCGAATCATCGCTACCAACAAATTTTAAGTCAGAACAGCTCGCTGGAATGTTGCTATAAGAACTTCGTGATGTGACGACCATATTCCTAGTTTAAAATTGATGAACGTCAAGTGCAACTTTGAACGTTTCAGCTGGCTGTAAGTTTTTTTCAGAGTTATTCTTTGACAGTTGTTGCAATTGGCTCAAAATTTCGATTTTTTGTGGAATATATCCCGTTTAATGAACGAAATTAACTAGCATGCACGAGAAGCTCAAATTACCTCTTCCAATACGTATGGAACAGAGAATGAGTGATAGAACTTCAGCAAAGACTTCTTTCTTAATTTGAGTTTACTGCGAAATTAGAAAACTCGAGAAACATGAAAGCATTTGAAACTCATGGGTTCAAAGACTAGCATGCTCAGCGAAAACTTCCTGAAAGAAATAGAGATTTATTTCCTTAACTTTAGAAATGACTCAGTGTGGCCAGTCTAGAATGCATAGCGAGCCATGGAAAAAAGTTTTTAAACTAGCTGCGGTGTTTGAATTTTCATTTATTCCTGGTTCTCCACGGAAGTGTCGAACATGAGAATGAGCTTTTTAACTTTCATAAACCGCGAAATCAAAGTGTCAGCCAACATTCGTTAGACTATACGCGCACAACAAAGACTCGAAATCAAAGAGTAAACGCCAAGATTCGTTAGACTTTACGCGCACAACAAAGACTCGAAATCAAAGAGTAAGCGCCAACATTCGTTATACTTTACGCCCACAACAAAGACTCGAAATCAAAGAGTAAGCGCCAACATTCGTTAGACTATACGCCCACAACAAAGACTCAAAATCAAAGTGTCAGCCAACATTCGTTAGGCTTTACATCCACAACGAAGACCCGAGGCCTGCACTGTTTATCTTATCACCGAACTGATGCCTAACCCCACCAAGATATGTTCGGTGGTCGCAGCCCCGGAATTATATAAAGCCTAGGTCAGCCTAAAAGGTCACATCACTGTACAATTCGTAGCTCATATCGTTCAGCTGTACTTGTAAGAGTTTCAGGTTTACTTCCAAGCAAAAATGACGTCAACAATGGGCATGTGGGTGCCCCTGTTTGCCGTGCTTCTTACGGTAAGACATTGTTTCGTCAGGGGGTATCTTTTTTCCTGCATTTGTCGCTCCGTTACTAAAATCGTGTTGCGCAGAGGTTTTTCAGCTATTTTACACAAGAAGAAGAAGTCAAGCACATTGAATCAAATTCTTCCTTTAAGTTGTTCTGTACTAGTCTCCATTGTTCTTCAATCTATTCTCTCAGAGGGATACAATTTTGATATCTATGGGAATAAGCTCTACCTGGGACAAAATATGAAGTCCCGAGCTGAGAATTAGGCAGGTTTTTTGGTGGAGATAATTTTTTTTGTCAGGCCCTGGTGGAAACCCAACCCTAAATTTACTATTATTATTATTATTTTATCAGGGACAATCTTTAGTCGCTTCACTACTGCTTGTTTTTCGTCACCTTTAACTTCCTTCTTTAACTTTTATCTTGTTTTAGACCCTTCTTCCTCAATTTATTGTTTTTATGCGCAGGGAATCCTGTGCGGGAACACACCTTGTGCATAGATTCTGCGTTCCCTTAACTTCATACTAAATAGTGCATTCATCTTTCCTCTCTTTGAACATCTTTGTTGTGATAACCGAGGCTGAAACTAGCTTTTAATCAATCAATCTACAATCACTAGAGAAGGTACTTTACAATGGGGACAATGTTGCGTTGGCGGGGACTTGACTTCACAAACTTTCTTGTCAAAAGTGCGATGCTCTACCCTCACGTTAGGGGGAAACATTCAATCACCCCTCTGCAGAAACGGATCAATTCTACATGTGTGAAAGTGACTCTTGTTTCAATTTGTAGCATTGGGATATTACTATAGATACTATAGACACATTGCTATTGACTCTATAGACACATCGCTGTATACACATAGCCATAAACACTAAAGACACATCGATACAAACTCTGGAGACCTAGCAACAATCTTTATGATTATGAGTAATTGTTTCAAGAGTTCAAGAAGTTTATACTTTTGACGATACCGTTTGATGAAAATTGAGGTTGTATCATATTATTACTCGAATGATATGAAAAAAGACATTGCTCAGTGAGTTGTCGCAACACTCTAACAGTTACATTAAAGAGTCTGAAAAATCAGGAAACTCGTGAAATATGTAAGCTTTTGAAACTCATGAGTACAAAGGCTAGCGTGCTCAGTGAAAACTTTGTGAAAGAAGCAGATTCATTTCCTTAACTTTGGAAATGACTGAGTGTAGCCAGGCCTGTAGAGCGCATAGCGAGCTATGAGAAAAAGTTTCCAAACCAAGGACCAAGTATTCCAAAACATTTTACTCCATTTAGTATTGCCTTTAACATTGCAAGTTCTACGACATACAATGCGCAAATATAGACGTGGTATAACAAAGTTGCATTTTAAAAAAGTTCACACGCAGAGAAAAAGCGTTTATACATGACTCAATTTAAGCGACGTCACACATCTATAAGAAGAGGAGTTGATATTTTATAATAGTACTCATTATTTCTGCACTGACAGATTCTGATCAATGAAGTTTCGAAGAGGTCTTCATACAGCCCCTCAGCTGAGCGTACATGCAAAACTGAGCCTGATTGTATGCAAATCTTTCCAGTAAAAGTGGGTTCAACTAATTCAACATTGAGTTAAGGATTCCAGAGATGTGCTCCAACGGACTAAGTACAGAGTTATTCAAGTATGTTATATTTTGTATAATATACCGTGGCCGAGTGGTTAAGAACGCTCCCTTCACGGAAAGGTGTCGGTAGTTCGAATCCCGGCAGTCCCGCCTGGTGTTTCTCCCCATTGGGAAAAGGGAGAACTCAGGCACAATTCCCCACTCTACCCAGGTGTCAGAAATGGGTACCGTCTTGACCGGGTTTCACCGTCTTTGCGTCCTGGTGTTAGTTGTGAGGCATTTGAAAAACCGATTTACAGGATGATATGTATCAGGCTTGATTGGAATAAAGCATCTTTTTTTTGTTCAGCTGAGTGGGACATGGGCGTACCCTTCTGGTGCCCCGAGCTACAGCTGCGGGATATACGTCCCCAACCACCACTCGTATCCCCAGTCTCCGCGTACCATCCCCTTCAGCGTGGTCGCTTCCAGCCACACGTACAACCTCAAACACGGCGGCGGGCTCACTGAAGGTGCGTAAAAAATAATTTTTTTCCTTCAATCGCGAGATATTGAGATATTTATCATTATGTGAACTGAAGGTACGGAAATAGCATTTATTAGTTTAAACTGCGAGATGTATCCCATAATGTGAACTTAAGATATTGAAAGAGCGATTATTAGCTTACATCGCAAGATATTTCACTTTATGTGAACTGAAGATACAGAAAGAGCTATTATTAGCTTAAATCGCGAGATATTCCACATTTTGTTAACTTCAACTACCATAACTGTCCTAAACGATCTAATTCTATTCATAAATTTTGCTATAACCTATCTTAACCTAACCTGCTCAAACCTGTGCGATCTTGACCTTTCCTGAGTTAATCTGACTCATCCTAATACCCCAACGTATCCTAATCTAACACTAAATATTTAACTTGGGTGACGACATATGACCCGTTAACGACAATTTACGGTAACTAAGATGCCTCTTAGATCCCCAATTGCCTCTTATTATTATTATTACTTATTACTGCCTAAGTAATTTGAGTAGGCGCAATACACGACTACGCTGTCAATGTTATCCCATAATGTCAGTATAATCAATGTTTAATTGTTTTAAAATTCACGTGCGATCAAAAAAATGCTCTCTGACCTTCCGGTTCCTGTTCGTATCAGTGTAATTTAGAACATACCTGTACAACCGCCATTAAGCAACATACATTTACTAGACTTTAATACATTCATATTGTATTATACATTTATATTATTGTATTAAACATGCATATTGTATTAATACATTAACATTGTATTATAAATGTAAAAATATTACATTTTAAAACATATATTTTGTATTATTATTATATTTAATATTAAATGTATATTGCCATACATAAAGTATAGCAGTATACATTTGCCATGCTTTAATGAGCTTATTCAACAACACGTTATCCCCGAATAAAGCATTGATTTTAAAAGAAGCAGAGAAGGATGAGGATCTTGATTTCTGGCCTCCAAGTATTACTGAGGGCGCTTGTGCTAACCGCGAGGCACCGTTAGGGATTACCATTCACGGAATTTATTTACCCAGTTGATCATTCAGATTTTAACCAGATTTTATGCAAAGTTTTTGTTCAAATTTTGGTCGATATTTACTTTAATGCGTTCACGGAATTTTGAAATTTTGTTCCATAGAATCAGTAAAGGAACACATTTAAGAACGTTTTACACGAATGACATTTTGCTCGCTAATGCGATCAGTTAAGATCAGTTTTGATTTTAATTGAGCTTTCAATTCAAATGTTATTCGTTTCAATTCGTAGCAACATCAAAGAAACTTGTGGGAGGCCGGAGCGTATCAATCTTTTTCTCATCTCAAAGTTGTGTTTTTACGAGGTTTTTGAGCTCTATAACACTGAACGTTTTGGTCTGTGCCGGTAGAAACGCTGATATTTTATATCATTGTGGTGTCACTTGAACTGAATCTATATGTTGATTTTAATTCCACGATTGCTTAATCTGTCTATAAACATCGGCTCACTCGAAATATGATAATTCAACTCCACGATTGCTTAATCTGTCTATAAACATCGTCTTACCCCAAATATGATAATTCAACTCCACGATTGCTTAATCTGTCTATAAACATCGGCCTACTCCAAATATAATAATTCAACTCCACGATTGCTTAATCTGTCTATAAACATCGGCTTACTCCAAATATGATTATTCAACTCCACGATTGCTTAATCTGTCTATAAACATCTTCTTACTCCAAATATGATAATTCAACTCCACGATCGCTTAATCTGTCTATGAACATAGGCTTCCTCCAAATATGATAATTTGGAGTAAACCGATGTGCAGCCTGTGACTCTGAATAAACTCACACAACTTGGCGCAGATGTGAGTAACAAGATTGTCATTTTCTGCTAAAATAATAAATTTATCTTGTTTTCGTATGGATACCGGCCATAGAAGCACCCATCATCTGGCTATCCTGCTGGGTTGCGAGACGCTGGTGGGGCAAGCTGAGGGCTTTTTATAGTAAAAATTTTACTTGCAAATTATCTAATTTAAGAACTTGAGCTGGAAAAAGGATAATCAAGCCACTCTGGTGCAGATATGGAACCAACTGCAAGCCTGGCAACAGGAGCGTCCTATAGCCTTAACAACTCTATTCGAAATGTACGTTCTTGACGCTGCTACCGATGCTGTACGCTAATATTTTACGAGTATTGAGTTACAAAAGCAAAAAGCATGTTCAGGAGACGAGACACTTTGATATCGACCATCAATAAGTACTTCAAAACTTTTTTTCACCCGATGTTAAATTCCAAATAAAAACTAGAATGCACACGCGCGAAAAACACCTTTGATACATGTGAATGACAGGTATTTTATTTTTGCGCATTTAGTTTCATGTAAAATTTGGGCTCCAAGAAAATATCGACACCATTCTTCACTATTTCAGACAAAATCGTGCGTATAGTACAGTCACTAATCACGATTTCGTTTCTTCGGGCAGTGAACATCACAAACAATGCAGGTTCTACAAAATTCAAGGGTTTCGTGTTGGCGGCGTACGATGAGTATGGCCAGCCCCTCGGCGCCTTCCTGGAATCTAGCCAGGCCCACCAGGTACGTACGTACCAATAGGCAAGTACCAAAACCATGAAACCATTTAAGGAACACGTAGGTAGATGCAGGCTTTGTTCAGGAGCCGTGTCCTCTCGAGCAAACACTAAAGCACCCACAGTACGTGTAGTATGAGTGGTCACGTAGACATTTAATAATACTCGTATTTTAAATGACATTCCATTCTTTTTCATGACAAGGCTGAATCATGCAGTCTCCTGTCACGTCACAGTACATGTAGTATACGTGGTCACGTAAAAATTCAATAATATTTTTAATAACATTTTAGTGTCCTTTCTCATGACATTTTTTAAAGGCTGTATCGTGCAGAGTCTCCTGTCAAGCTGCATTTCTATTTCGTTGATTGCTCATGCACTTTGCACCTGCACACTACCCTCTTTCAGATCCACGGCTGCGACCGGCCCGCGATGACCCACAACGACTCTCACAACAAGGAGCTCGTCACCCTCTATTGGAAACCTCCACAAAAAGACGCACCGCACTCAGGCATCGTCAATTTTAGGTGAGGAGTCGATTTAGCGCGTCGCCTACGTATTGGTATTTACGTCTACCACACAGGTCGATTGCCCATTTAAGTACCAGTATAAATAAATAGCGGTTTTATTATTTCACTCCCTTTTTTAAATAGACTTTATTGTACAAGGTAAAATATTATCTTGTAGCATCGAAGCGTTGTGTGATATACGAGTATACTAAAACGATGACTGTTGGTCAAAATGAGTGGATGTTTCAAAAGTTCAATACGAATTTTTTTGTGTCTACTCTTTCTTTTTCATTGGATTTTTCCCTCGATTTTTGTATTTTAACAAGACCACACCCGTGATAGTGGAACTCTTTTGTCTGGTAAGGACATCATGCAATGCCATGCTTCCAGCTGAGCTAAAATATGTTTATTTACCTCATTAAAACTGTTGATCACGACCTACACTTGCAGGGCAACAGTGGTGGGAAGCTATCACCGCTTCTGGGTGGACATCCCCAGCACCGTCCGGGGAGAAAACCCTGCTTTGGGCCATCAAAACTAGGGACTTCCAGCGGACCTAAAGATGCTTACTTCCTAAACTGGCTTTATTCACTGGATTATACCATCAGTGAGATCATAAGTCAATTAATTAACGAAACTATCAATCCTTGATTTATAGATCATCTCAAACAAAACTAAACAGTTTCGGCTAAAAATAGCGCCTCATTTCTAACGATTCATAACTTGAATGAAAAAAATGTGGTTGTTGGAAACTTGGGACTTATTTTTATTCATGTAAAGGTTCTCTTGAGATGATGTGTGATTGAAATATCGACTGTGTCTGTTTATTATACAAGGAAGGTTTTCGAACTTTAAGAAATGGTTGCCATTGACCTTGAGTGAGCAGATGAGTAGATTTACGAGTCAATTAACACAGTCAGCAAGATGCAATGCAAAAAGCCTGGGAACTTTTCTCCATCTTGGGAACAGACACATTTGTGTTTCTCAACTACAGGCTAAAATTATCCGGTTCTCAACGCAGTGGCGTATGCATAACCTAGAGTTTTTTCACTATTCTACTTTTCCTCAAGAACTTATACACAGAGCATAGATTTTAAAATTTAATGTCATAGAGGTCCCAGGAAGAATATGTTTCCTTTTAATTTTTACTTATTAAGTTTTTATTTGCAAATTTACATAACCGAGGTTGTTTTTAGAGATATATACTACTGAAGAGATATAAAGATGTTTGCACTGGGTTCGACGATTAATATAATTAGTGCTTATCACACTAATAAGTTCCCTGGCAAAATTATATCTGTATAAATGAATTAGGAATTTACAGTGCAATTTCTAATGTGAGAGGAAATAGAGATAATTTTTTACTAATAGCAATTGTTTTTAAGTCTTCCATACCGCAAAAAGTGTAATTAAACCTTGTCTAATCGGAATAGAAGAGGAAGTAACACCAAAAAAAATATTGTATTTCAATTGAGTCTCTTAATCTGACAGAAATATTACTAGAAGCCATCCAACCCTTATTTTCGATAATGCGTACGGTATCTGTTAGCCAACCCACTGAAATTTATCTGACGTACCTTTTTTTAATATGACGTGTGACAAGTACCGTATTTTAACACGTTGACCAAATTTGTTACTCTAATTTTGGTTCCTGATGCTTTAATATAACCTATTGACTCTACCATTGTTATTTCTTTCCTGAAGATAAAATGTTTCTTTTTAGAATTAAGTATTTAGAATATTTTGGCCAAGTCGTACAGAATTATTTTCATCAAGATTTTATTCTCAAACGCTATAACTAGGAAGATAGAGGCATGACTGATTATAAATAGCAGCAGACTATCAGATCCTTATGGAGGATTCACGTTCAAGACCGCTCGTTAACGGCTGTGTGATATCTCAACTCAATCAAGTTTCGCAGAGTTTTCAAGTTTATGAGTGTTTCACTTTTTATGACACAAAAGACAGCTTATGTTATAATTGAACTCTAATGAAACCTAGTCGAAGGGGATTGACCGAGAAACTGCAAAACCACACCGCCAAGGGAGGGAGACATCTTGGGTACATTGTGTTTTTTTGAAGGGTGTGCATGCCCTTAGCTTCTGAAACATGGTCAAACGGTTAATGTTGTTCTCCGTAGTCAACAAATGATCTATTTGAATCACTCAAGTTTACTAATTGAAAATTGTCTGAATTGGGCTGCATCTGTAATACACAGATGTGTTTTTCCTACAAGGCAATACCTCATCATTAACACTCATTAAAAATACTTCAGAGAGTCCCACCCTGATCTACGCATTTTCCACACTTTGAACTTTTAAAAAGTTGCATGCTTTTATCGGCCTCATACATATTTTGCCAGCAACACTTCAGCTACAATGAAGCATTTAAAAAAGCGAAAAAACGGCTTACAAGATGGGCCAAGCCAAAATATGAATGATTTTTTTTATAAATTGCATCCCCAATTGACAGGACAAATAAAAAAGTGTAGCTTGCAATAGCGTACATTACGAATGAACATTTTTCACCTCTCTGTTAAGATACTTGTACAATTATTTTCTTTAATAAAGATTCAAAATTGTTAGCCAGTACTTCCGCTATATATGGAGCAACATGGACTATGGAACTATATTAGTGAATATTTGAAGCCATATACCTTCAAACAGATTTTATCCAGTAGTGCTCACTGCTGTTTTAGTGCTATGTTATACCATCTTAGCTAAAATTTAGCATATAATGTACTACTATTTGCCACAGGAGAAATTTATTCGTATTATCCTAAAAATTATACCTGATACATTGGATGGAGTATTGAGAAGAGTTATAGTAAAATCACTTCGCAGAAGAAAAGATTTATTGGATAAAATGTAGAATACATCTCTTTCCTAAACTTTCCGCAAATAAAAGTAATTTGGGGCAATATGACGCATAAATACGTAGTCCGGAAGTGAACCGGTGAATTGATCAATGTCGCTCCACCATGATCATGACCGTGATTTTGCTGCAGGACTAGTCTAGTAAGTTAAACACAAAATGATGCGGATGAAGAAAATTAGGTCATCTAGATATTGCATACTAAAACCGTATCAGTTTTCTCATCAGTATTTCGCAAATTCTGTGTACTTGCTCATAAGCACGTCTGCATGCCCTGCGATATCCTAATTAAATAAAGCATCAAGGGACCACCAGCTCTGTGTAATGAATACCTTTCAACCAAGACGATTTTACTTGTCAATTCTTTATTATTAAGCTGTATTATTGATCAATATTGAATTTAAGCCTTTCACGGAAATTAAAAAATCCGTTCCAAAGAATCACTAAAGGAACACATTTAAAAACCTGTTACATGAATGACATTCTGCTCGCTGATGCGTTATTTTCGAGGTATTCAACTTCGAAGTTATAAGAACGTCGGATATATAAGTGAAGGAACGGACGCATAGATATGCTGTCATACGGTCTTAACTTAACGATGGGTGAGGTTAGGGTAGGTTAGTTAAATAAACCAACCTAAAATAACATAAATAAACCTAAAATAGCTTAATTTAACTTACTCAAACCAAGGCTGTCATTTTTCTCCAAGAAGTGGGCGTGTCCCGCCAAAAAATTGGGCGTCGCCCAACAATGCGGCAACTGAGCAACCGACCATATAATGTTATTCCTATCTGAACGTAATTATTGTTATATCTCAAAAATAACGCATCGGCAAGCAGAATGTCATTCATGTAAAACGTTTTTAAATGTATTTCTTTAGTGATTCTTTGGAAAAGAATTTTTAATTTCCGCGAAAGGCTTAAATTCAAAATTGACTGATTATTTTTTTTTGTATATTTGAAGGCCCCAGATTTATGCAGGATTCTTGAGCTTATGGAGAACAAGGTTTTATAATTGTTGTTGATTGACAAACTGAATAGACTTCATATTTATTAAAGATGCTTTATCAGTTTGCTATAAGTTAATCACAGTACAATTGTTTCTATTGAAACATATTTTTCCTATAAATTCACTTGCTATAAGAAACTTTTTTTTGGTTTAGTTACTAATTTCTTGCATGATTATGTTCAGAAATTTTTAATGAAGAGTATGGTTGTCAATCAAATTGATCTCTATTTACTTACTTGCCTAACATAGATCAGTTTAAAAATGTGTAAATAATCAGAGTCTGATTGAGTGATTTATGCCACTGTATTTCTTATTCTTTTATTTTCAGTAGGTCTTTGACTCCACTGCTAGGAGTGTTGTGTTAGTTGAAACAAATACCTGCATCCTTTCTTAAAATGTGACCCCAACTTTTTCCTTATTAGCATAATTAACTTTATTTCTGATTGAAGAGAGGACTTCACTGCAGTCTTGCGCTGGGACTGGGAAATGGATCACAATGAAATGATAAGATTTGTAGTTTCTTATGAGACTCGGTTATTTCCTTTCAAAACTTGACTTGTGGAGATTAGGTTACCAAAAATTAATGTGTCTAGAGTAGTGAACTTCCTGGACAGATGGTCACTTTGGGACATTCAAAGTATTCACTGTTAATTTAAAAACAAGAAAAAGCTAAGAAAATTAGTCATTCGTCATTACTGATAGAGCTGGTATTTCAAACGTATTTGATTTCTCTGGTATAATGACTAGTATTTTAGCATTTTTTACATTCAAGTATATTGTGAACTTTGGCATATATCATTAAAAAAATGTTATCTTATACATTATATGACCATATGATATTTGATACTGAAATACGCATTCTGAAATATATAGCTACACCAAAAAAATTCTGGGTATTTTAAAAAATAAGCTAAAAAATGAAATGGAAACAAAATAATTTTTTTTTCATATGACATAAAAACTCAATATTGCTTTAAAACAATTGGCAAGTTGCTTTAGTGCAACCATTTCAAAACAATGAGAGTATGATATCCCATTGGTTATTCTTTTCATGAATTATTGTTTTTAAATTAGTTTAATTATAATTGGTTATTAATCGCATCAGTACCTGGCAGTGCACACTTCTGCTATAAATGGGTTGGTTATTATCTATGAATAAATCCACTAGCACACTGCTGCTGTGAATATGTTGGTTATTATCTTTAATACTGCTCAATGTCACTACTACTATAAATGGGTTGATTATCTATATCAGGGGTTCTCAAACTTTTTTACAACCAAGGGCCACTTTTATTACACTAAAATAAGCTGAGGACTCCCTTGCAAATGTTCCCCTCAGGAATATATGTATATATACATTGTACGCACTGTTTCATAACATCAAGAGTCATGGAAAGCTGTAAATAAATACCTTGACTGCATCCATTGTTAAATTTGTTGAATTTTGCTTACAGAGTGGCATGGACCCCTGGGAGGTCTGCGGATCCCACTTTGAGAACCCTAGATTTGTATTAATGCCCAATATCACCTACTGGTGCTGTCAATGGGTTGGTTACCATCTACAATAATGCCCAATATCATTTGTCTGCTGCTGAAAAACCATCCCTTAAGCTTTACATTATCCAGTGGATGTCCATCTGAGAAGCTTTGTATTCAGTGAACATGATGCAATTATAAATCCTAACCAAACCAGAGTAGAAATGCAGTTGAGCTTTGGAGCTGGTGGAGGTGGTACATGTGAAGTTCCAACTATATTCACAAATACTGAGTTTGAGAACAGCCTCTGAACCTTGAGTGTTTTAAGTGCACATTTCAACAGGGATGTCATGGTCCTCACTGATATGGCATATCACATCTAATATCAGTATGATAGTTTCATGTTTCAACATAACTTGAATTATTCATGTTAGTAATAGCTTTCTGCAGTAACTGTTTTCATTTGAAGGTAATTATTTAAAATTAATCTCTATATATATGGAAGAATGTATTTTCCTTTTGTGTTTGTTTATGAACAATATACATAATCCTATCCTAAAATTAAAATTGTTTGTGCTTCTTCGACACAAATCTGCACCTGTACGTCAGCTGCATTAATTACGCTGATCACACTTTCTGTGCATTAATTATCCATGTTTGCATGCATAATTTAAAGACATGCTATTTATTTCAGCTACAAGAGTTACTGTGTGGGCATGCACTCCACAACACTTCAAGAGACCACAATGGAGCCAGGGAGCACCCAGTGAAGTTTCTAAGATTTGCTCATCCTAAGGCCATGGGGCTTATCTGGAAAAGATCCCTTTGTGCCTGGCATCAGGACATGTGCCGCAGCATACACTCCGCGCCACGGCTTCTGTGTGGAGGTACGTTTGTTGCGACCTTGTGTGTGAACATCGTGTCCAGGTTATCGCAATGTCCAGGTGACCGTTATGTCCAGGTGACCGTAATGTCCAGGTGACCGTAATGTCCAGGTGACCGTGATGTTCAGGTGACCGTAATGTCCAGGTGACCTTGATGTTCAGGTGACCGTGATGTCCAGGTGACCGTGATGTCCAGGTGACCGTGATGTCCAGGTGACCGTGATGTCCAGGTGACCGTGATGTCCAGGTAACCGCAATGTCCAAGTGACCGCAATGTCCAGGTGACCGCAATG
>JACJUY010001232.1:108230-153970 GCA_014220935.1 Platorchestia sp. MABIK | reverse complement strand
GCGTCAAGAATTGCAAAGTTTTACGTCATGAATATGTAAACTGTCAAAAGTGTTTCCACCCCACAATAAAAATGCATTGTCCATAAAGTTGTGTGATCTCTTATAACTATCATTACATGTATCATTAAATGTAGTTTAAGCAAGATTAGGAGTACATTGCCCTCAATCATTTTTCGACTAGTGACGTGAGTATTACAATACTCGTGTGCGTGTGTATTATCAAAGTGTATTAACTTTAAGATATTTTAAAAACCAATGATGGTAATTTGTACCATCTCTATTGGAAATAAACAGTTTTTTCTTTTTTTTTCTTTCTT
This sequence comes from Platorchestia sp. MABIK, assembly GCA_014220935.1. Taxonomy (NCBI): domain Eukaryota; kingdom Metazoa; phylum Arthropoda; class Malacostraca; order Amphipoda; family Talitridae; genus Platorchestia; species Platorchestia sp. MABIK. The sequence continues at coordinate 153,653 of JACJUY010001232.1, read as the reverse complement.
TTTTTCGAGCGGATGCTCCCTGTTAGCTTTACACAACCAGACTTCATTTACCTTTTGCTCTTAACTACACCTGATTGCTAATTAACTTTCATCGCCTCGTTTCATTTATAGCAAATTTCATCAACAATTTCATTTATTATTTCGCCGCTGAAACCATGCAAATCTATAATCATTGGTTCTATATAATGTGGGTGAATTGAAGCTTGAGCGTTTTTGTATTATTCCGTAGGATTACGCAAAGTTGAGTGAAATTCATCAGCTCTAGGAGAATTATTATCATTTTATTTCTTCACCTAGAGCTATGAGAGCCAACTTATAAATTTGTAATATGTACGACCATTTTAGTAGGAAAAAAGTAAGAATCAATCATAAGCAATGATCGTCGATTTGCGAGAACAACCAAGTACTTCTGTTTTGTCGATAAAAACTAAGCTCATTTTAGAAAAGTAATTATTAAATATACCGAAAAGAATAGCCATTGCGTTTCAGAGATATATTTGGAAACGGATTGAGTTACATAAATGCCATCGAATTCCTCGCCATAGAAAACAAATGCCATAGAAAATGACTATTATTCCTTGGTATAATGGCACACTCTCGGTCAACAAGAGGAATCTCACAGGTCGTACTCCTTTCAATAAACAAAAATTCTTGTCATTTTGCCTTCCCATGGTAACTTATCCTTCTCATACAACAGTATTGTCATACAACATTTATAAAATATACCCCTAAGTGACTCAAGGTTTAAACAAATCGATTAATGACAACATTATTTACAATATGAAAAATATCCCAAAATGCCTCCAAATTTAAACAAATCGAAAAATGGTGACATAATTTACTATATAAAACTACCCCTCAAATTTTAAACCAATCAAATAATGACTTCTTTTGCTTTATAAGTCGTTTACACTTGCTATCGTAGATGAACCACTTGTCCAGGTTGTTGTACACCTTGTGGGTCATGTCGTTGTGAAGCTTGTGGCACATGCGGCAGAATTGCTCGACACGGTTGTTGTAGCTTTCTTGCATCTTGTACTTAGTCCTCCATCTGCAATTGATTTATTATAAGTTTGTTTTAGCTTCCGTTACTACATCAAAGTTGTCATAAGAGAGTTAGGATGAAGGTTTCGTTTAAGGAGTTAAGGGAACGCGGAGTCCATTCACAAGGCGTGTTCCCGCACAGCATCTCGTGCGCATAGAAACAGTGAGTTAAGAAGGAAAGTAATAAAACAAGATAAACGTTAAAGAAGAAAGTCAGAAGTGCTGAAAAGCTTGACTGTAGTGAAACCGAAAAAAGATGGTCCTTAACAAAAGAAAAAACCATACTAATTCAGCAAAAAGAAGGCCAACACTACTCTCAGCTCAGGACCACACATTTTCTCCCTGAGAGCGCTAATTCCCATACATACCCAAGAAAGGATAGAGTTGTATCCTCCTGAGGAGTCCTCTATCTGCAGTGAATCAATGCTATTACATGGCGCCCCGGTAACTTAGTCCTCCACCACAAATGAATTTCATTGGGTGGCGTCACGGTTACTTGACTCGTGATCTCGAATTGATCAAAGATAGAACGTGGCATCACGATTAACATTCAAAAAATGAGGATACAAGTAAAGATCTTTTCCAACGCTGTCCGAGGTGGACTTGAATTTTCCCTATCTCACACACAGTTAGTTTGTTCATTTCAGTAGGTTACCTTATCCGATAAAGATGATTAATTAAGCCACTCTATTTAATGCGAACGTTCATGCTAGTTCACAACAAACATTTAAGATGTGGCGGTTAAATTTAATATATTGTAGTAAACGGAATGAATGCTAGCGAACATTTTTGTGAACGGAAAACCGAAAAATAAGTGCTTTTTTGAACAAACTGAAAGCAATATAAATCAGCAAATTCTTTGTAATTCGTAGCTTACCTGCTTTTGTAGAACACTTTGCCTGCTCTCGCTATCCATTCCTTGTTAACTTCTATGCGTGTTACTTACTCTTATGTGATTTTTTTTGGAACTTAGTGGCTTCCATGAATAGAGAAATATAGAAAAAATCCTTGTCTTATTCCAACTGATTTTAATTACGGGGAAAATTTCTTAGATGTACCTACACAGAAAGTTTCTCAAAACAAATCTCTATATTATCATAGGAATAATCATGAATAGACAAGTTAGCAGACCGCATTGTATCGAAATTAACTCACTGGAAGTACTCATTGTAGGCTGTGTCGTTGGCCGCCAAGTACTGGAGATGTTGCGCGAGTTCTTCTACAGTGCGAAAGTCCATGGCGTTGATGTAGGAGTGCGGCGGTGCGAGCTCAGCATACTCCGCTGATCCGTACACCACGGGCACCACACGGAAACTGCAGGTCAACATCGTCATGTAAACAGGGTCTGCAACTCTGAATAGCTTTATTCAAATGTGACCATTGTACTAGACTTAAGCAACAATCTACAACTGTATCGCTTGTGGTAAATAAATTGTTCCGAGAAAAGTTCAAGCACCAGTTCAAAAAAGATGTCACGTATTGAAATGGCATTGCAATGCTTTGAAGATGTGTCTAGAAAATTTTAGTGCAGTGATGTAATACCTGTGACTTAAAATCGTTCATCTTAGACATGCATTTTACTTGAAATTGCAAGTGAATTCAACACAAGCTCGTCTCGGGCACTCTAAACTCGTTACACAAAGCGAATGAAATGGTTTATCATAGTTTCTAAGTGGGGAATTGAGACCATTCCACTATATATTACGAGAACAAACCACCTTGTTTGAAATAGTGACAGTAAAATCAAAACGTATAGAAACTACGGCAAAAGTAGTTCGTTACAGCTCAACGAAGAGCTCCATTTCGCTAAAATTGTCGAATTTAATACTCAAAAATTAGAATGTTGACACTTCACAAGATTAGACTAGATGTTAGTTTAAGCCCCCCTACCGCTAAAAAATAGCATTCTTAAGAGAGGAAAGAGGAAGGCACCATTTAGTTTGGAGATGAGAGATCGCGGAATCTATGCAGAAGGGGCATAGAGACAGTAAGTTGAGAAAGACGTTTAGGAAAGAGGATAAAAGTTGAAGAAGAAAGTAGTAGGTGCTGACAAACAAGACAACTGGGAACTGGAAAAAAATGGTGCTTGACGTAACAAAAAACATTTTTATTTCAACAAAAAGAAGACCTACCTCACTCTCAGCTCGGACACTCACACATTTTCTCCCTGGGAGTGCGAATTCTCTAGATACAATACTTGGATCCTCCTGAGGGGGAGCATTTCACAAACATCAAGATCTTATTCCACATTTACTAAAGGGCGTGCAATAAATGCCCTCAAGCCGTCCAATTACCTCACCTGAGAGTGTCGAAGAGCTTTTCAGTAACGTAATCTTTGCAAAGCGAGTTTTCGAAGGCGAGGTAGAACTTGTAATTTTCCTCCAGCATGCGCCGACACGCGGTCTCGTCCGCCCGGCTGCATTTCATGGTCCCGCACTTGCCGTATATGTCCACCTTGGGCATACATTTTTTTAAATCACTCCATAATTACCATCGTGGTGGGTAATTTATTTCCAGCGTCTCAGCCTAAAGAAAAGAAATGGGTGAGTAGAGAGCGTGCTCAATGAGCAGGAGAGCTTGTCCCTCTAACCCTCTCTTCTCTTGTTTTTTTTCTCCATTATCTGTTATCACCAACGGAGATGCACCTACTCTGATGAAAATATCGCGGGTGGCAGACTGGTCTCGAACCAAGGTCTTTCTCGAAGTGTGTTGCCTGACCCTCGTACCACGTTGAAGACAATAAACACAATGACATCATAAATAAATAAATTCTTAGAAAATAGCTCTTGCATATTTGTGGCAGAAAGTTGATCCTGCGCAGCCAAAGAATAAATTTTTTTTTCAGTTGGCATCTGACAGTCCTCTTTGCAGGCGTGTTCCAGCATCAAAATTCTACTATGATCCGAAAAACTAGTTCGTCACTTTTCTTTCAGAAACGTTAAAATTTCTCATATTCATAGAAAAGATGCTAGTTTGAATTTTGCCAATAAACTTTGAAACCAGAAAAAATCCTTAAAACTACTCAAGTTAACTTCGTGAGCCATGAAATATTGCTTGGTAACTCCATGTGGCTCTTCAGATCAAACATTCTTTGTTAAGCAACATGCTTGAGTAAAGTTCTAAAGCTTAAACATGAAACCAACTCTACCAGGATCTCTTTAAAAATTTAAATAAAAACACACCGGAGCAACTTTACAAACTCACATCAATAAATTTCTTGAGCTGGTGCACTATCTTGTCTCTGCCAGAGTGGGCGTTGCAGTTCGAGACGAACCAGGCAGCCATCTTGGGCTTGGGCAGAGGCCGCGTCTCCAGGTCGGATGGTAGTTGGGCCAGCTCTGCAGGGGTCTTGGGGAGCACGCGAAATGGCCTGAAATGAACAGGGCTAACTTACTACACAGGCATGTACATTTAATTGTAATGATATTGGGGGTTACACGGAATGGCCTGAAATGAACAGGGCTAACTCACTACACAGGCATATACATTTAGCTTGTAATGATATTGGGGATTTGACGAAATGGCCAGAAATGAACATTGCTAACTTACTACACAGGCATGTGCATTTAGCTTGTAATTGTAATGATATTGGGGAGCACGCGAAATGGCCGGAAATGAACAGGGCTAACTTACTACACAGGCATATATACTCAGCTTGTAAGCGTAATCATAACGAGGATAATTGTAACTCTGGTGCTGATTCATGATTGGTGTCTCACGGCATGGAGAGCGAGCAACTACAGAATGTGCCACTCGACTTATTCTTATAGCCACATTTTCTTCTATTCTTATCATTCAAATAACAAAGATAGAGGCAGAGACAAAAAAGAACACTTAAAACTACATCAATGTCCCTACCACCAGTGTGCATCTTCCTAGAAGGAAATACATAACAGTGCAATCGATTGGTTATGTTCAACTCACTGATAAAGGAGTCACGCAATGTTGGACTACGATGGCGAGAAAAGTACGGTAGCGTGGCAAAAAATTTAATTTATTTAGTTCTCACGATTGTTATTGTTCCTATAATTACATCTTCTCGGAGGTACTCTTCATCTACATTCAAAGTCGAGTAAGACAAAAAAGACACTTTTATTCGACCATATTAAAACTATTAAGTCATTTTTACACGTATGAAAAGGTTAATGAACGCAGAGACATTGATACAAAAAAAAACACTAGACGGCCTTTATAATTGAAAAACGATGCAAAGACAGGACAGAAGAGACGCAACACCAATGTGGCATTTTTTTACAAATACGAGTACCTACTACTATTGCTTACAATACCAAAAAACATACTTAAGCACTTCTCTTGACGCTAGCAAGCTTGAGGAAACTACCTCTCTTCACTCAACTTTCACTCAATTTACGACTCAAGCTGTACAGAAGATCTTCAAACATCTCCATCAAAAGAACTGAAGATAAAATACGATATACCGGGTGTCCCACAAAAATGTCCCTGACTTTTTAATTGATTATAACTCTGTTTTAAATTAACATATTTGAATTGTCTTTTTTTCACAATGAAGTAAATTTTGTTTCCTTTTTGAATAACTTATTGTTTGAAACTCGGTTGAATAACCACTTTACAATGATCGATTTACTGAAAGGGGTAGAAAAACTAATTGTTCAAAAGAAAAGTTTAAAAGAAAACACTGGTGTTCTTAATTTCTCAATACTTACTGTTAAAATAATTTCACAATGATGTATCCTACATACCACCAAGTATGCATCACCTTCATCATTAATAATTCTTCGACAACGAATTGAAAAAGTGTTTCAAGAACTGAAAGAAAACGGTGAAATAATCCGCAAACTTCTTCGTTAAATGGTGGCTAGAAGTAATACTTGCCATGAGAGAAATGGAGGGTATGTCATAAGATACTAAATTACTCTATTTTTAAATCTTTGTTTTTTTGGAGAGTACAAAATAAGGAAGAATTTTAATATTGTATTAAAAACTTTTCCTTTGAACAATTAGTTTTTCTACCCTTTTCATTAAATCGATCATTGTAAAGTGGTTATTCCACCGATTTTCAAAAACTTGAATTATTCGAAAAGGAAACAAAATTTCCTACTTTGTGAAAAAAGAAAATTCAAATATGTTAATTTAAAGCGGAGATATAATAAATTAAAAAGTCGGGGACATTTTTGTGGGACACCCGGTATTTATTGAAGATTGTAAATCCCTTAGACGTAGCACCAGTTTAAAAAAGCTGCTCAAATGAACGTTATTCAGATTTTTGTATTGAATTTTTGAATTTGTTTCACATTTCCTTACTTCAAGACAGCAAAGTTTTCGCGAGAGCTCTTCGAACGTTTTTCATTTCAAAGTACCTGGTTTGTCTTGCATGAAGACTTCTAGCACGGGACAAGTTGGCGAGTACAACACTATGCTTCTATAACGTATTGTAAAAACGGATGGAATAATGTCGTGCACTGTACTTTTCCGCATCCTCGCAAATAGATCGAACCAATTAACGCGGCACACTTAAATTAGAAGAGGTCGCACCTCATGACGACGTCAGAGTCGTTCCGGTAAGTGTAGGTCCAGTTGAACATTCCGTCGTACAAGTTAGGGAACTGGTACACGTACGAGGCAGGCTCAGATTCACGGAAGATCCAGCGCTGTTTGTCTGTCCTGCAGGAAAATGTTTGTCTGAGATCACAACAGAGTGGATTGCCAATGAACACCAGTGCGGAACAGGACATGTGTGTTGCATCTCGTAAGGTATACTCATTTAAAGGTATAAGGTATATACTCTTCACCTTAGAGTTATTCCCATTTAGAAATGGGTATCGTTTTTTACTACGACGTCCTGTATGTGACAACAAAAATTTTGTAAGCTTAAGCTCGCAACAGATTCTTCGTAAGATTTAATAATCCCTGGTGAGCACAACAGCCCAGAGTGTTCGACAGGAGCGGTAAGGTCACCAAGCGCTTTGAGGAGATAGACGTGTCAGCTTTCCTCCCTAAACTAAATTAGAGATGTCATAAAAACTGCTTTCCTTCGACTCATTGAAATGTCTGAGGTTATTCACATCAAATGCCGGCGCGCTTGGTACCCAAGGCCCCACCTAGACTTAGGCAGATCTTTCAGAGTGGTGACTCTGAAATGGAAGATGATGGCATCATAGAGGTGGTCGGGTAACTTCTGGTTCTGCCTGGACACGATCACACAATTTGGCTGAGGGCACCCCACGCGCTCCAACTCGTGCTCATCTCCGTCTGATAAGCCTTCGGTGTGCACCCCGTATCCCTGAGCAAAGATTTGACATTAGTAAGAACCCTAATATATGTATGTCCATCTCAGACTGAAAAACGAAACAGTGTTAATATTTCAGGAAATCAAACGTGTTGATAGCAATGTGAGTAGATGGTGAGCTACCTACAAACGAGGAGATAAGTCTTCTCCTACAGATGTGTACTAAGAATTCTCATTAACGTATTGCAATAGTTTGATGCTTAAAGGAATCTTCATCTCAGTGATGAAGGTAGAAGAGTATTCATTCATACACAGCTGGGTCACAAATGGAAATGACTTAATGGTACGAATCTCAAGAAAGATTGCCAGCCGAAGGTCGGCTACGGAAATATCAATCAGAAAATTTTCCTACAGACAGTCGTGAGAACGTGTCACATACAAAACGTACTTCATTTCTTTTTTCTTTGCCTCGCCTCAGACAAGTACGCTGGACGCCAACTCTCTACACTGACAGAATACGTACACTTGCAATGAACCCAATAGATTAGAATAGTTCAGAGCTGTATAGTTTCTGAAATTTCAGTGAATCCCTGTTCAGAGTGTCACAAAAACTGAACTTATATTTTGACTTACGATTGTTGATGTTTTTTGTTTTTGTTCCAGGTATCACAAAGCTTTCTTTCATGACATTTAACTTTCTCAAATTTAATGTTCCTTTCCCTCAGGCGACTCATTGAACTTGCATCGATGTCAATAAACACCTATATCAAAACAAAATACAAGAGTGCCGGGCATTCAAAAAGCGAGTGCATTTTTTGGGGACACCCCGTAATATCAGTGGTAACCCTGGCCAAATACTGTCACAGAAGCCTTCGACTCTTACATTGTTCCAGACGAGAATCCTTTTCAGCTTGGATCTATTGAAGGGTCCGGGTTCAATACCCGGAAAGAGGCTCGCGATGCTTATGCTGCCTTCGTCAGTCTGTCTTCTGCTTTCAGCACTCTTCATATTAAGAGGCTCTGACGAATTGAGGGACGAAACAGGCTCATCATCAAATTTAAAATATATTTCAGGAGCTCTGAAAAAAAAGTTCAAGCAGTAAGCACGGCAAATTTGCACAAAAATAAGCCATAAAATTTTGTTTTACCAACTGAAACATAGAAAATTTCTCTTATAGACCAGGGATCAAGAGTGAATACAAAAAATCAACAGAGCACGGCTTTACAACCTAAAGCTGGACTTGATATCGTGCATTGACGGACCTCATGAGGCGCACAGCACTGGAGTCGTAGTAAGGAATAACGTTCTCTGGTCCGTAGCTCTCGGTCACCAGCAGCAGCGCGGTCAGCCCGCACAAGCACCAGAACACGGCCTGCGCACACAAGTAACAAGGAACAATTCAAGGGCGAACGCAGTTGCTTCTCAAAGCAGACACAAACCTACTCCACAGGCTATGCTGGGACAGGAAAAAAAATAGAATAACCAAATTAGATGCTAGTTCAAGCCTCCCTAACCGCAACAAAGGCGCTTCAAAGAGAGGGAGGTACCATTTAGTATGGAGTTAAGAGAACGCGGAATCTATGCACAAGGTGCATAGAAACAGTTCGTTGAGAAAGAAGTTTATAAAACACGAATAAGGCCTACCTAATCTTTAGCGCTAATTCCCAAAGATACAATAGGTGTATCACCGTTAGGGGAATTGTAGGATTACCAAAATACTAAATTTTTAATTGTGTTGCAGAGGATCGGAAGTTCAAAACTCACTGATTTTTCGCATTAACTTTATTTAAAAGCAAATAAAAAGAGTTAGCGAGCTTAAAAAGGGTTTGTAATTGTGAAAAAATTAAGAAAAAAGTCAAATCAAATTTGATTTTGAAATGCAGAAACAAAAATAAAGAGTAACGTTTTCGTATGAACACTTTTTATTTTATTTACTTTACTTTACGGTAACTTTTAAGATGTCACAAAACTAGCCATCAAAATACATTTTGCGATCGTACGAAGCATATTGAAGCGCTATTCTTTATTGCAACAAAAACAGCTCGTAAGAAAATAGAACTAATTTGATTTGCGTCAGTTGATGTGAATGCAAAAGTATAAAAAGAACCAAGAGGTTGCTCAAAAGCTTCGAGTCGCGAGATTACAGTGACTATGCTTTTGGATTCAAAAGGACGCTAACTGATGCAAGGTTCAAGTTGAAATACACTTAACTTTTTGTGTGAACGAAAAATCGATAAAACGTGGGATGTTGATTAAAAGAAAATTCAATTGATTTCTGAATAGTCCTTCAAATAGATTTGAATGCGAGTTTACCTCCCAAGCCAAAGGTGCGTTCCCACGCAGGATACCCTGTACAAAGAAGCAGTGAGCTAAGAAAAAAGAGAAAGAAAATATAAATAAAAAGTAGCAAAGAAGACATGAAAACTGAAAGAAGCAAACCAGACCCAGAAGATATTTCCGACATGGCTGAGGTTACCAAACAGTATCCCTCTTTGCGGTGCCTATCCCGATAGAACAGACAAACCTGACTTGAATCTATTGCCTTTCTAATGCCCCCTGAGAGGTTCATTGACGCCGGTTGATTTCGAATGATGTAGAAAGATGAAATTGATTCTCCAGATTTTACAGAGCATCATGCACTTATCTTTGTAACTGGCTTAGTGTAAGTTAAAACGAAATGCAGGCACAGTAATTTCGTCGAATTCAGAGAGAGGTTAAAGTGTTAAGAAGCACCGTGCAGTGCCATCGAGTTCGATCAAAAAAGAAAGGTAGAAGACGTACAGTATATCTTCAAGAAACTGATATATAAAGTGCTTTTTGCTATGAGAAATTTTTTCCGATGATTGAAAACAAGTGAGCATAGTAGCAAAAACGTTCTTTCAGTTTGCTCTAATTTAAAAAGTACTTGAAATTGCATTTTCATCTGTCTGAATCTATTTTATTTTGTCACGCTAGAACTGTTATTTTCAAGATGGTGAAAAATTTCTTCCTACTTTTAAAGTGAAGCACTTTGATAGGACATGTTAGATTTGAAGGTTAAGAAGTGTAGGGCTGTAGTCGTAGAGTCTAAATCATGAATTCAACCAAGAACCGACAAAAACAATTCAAATTCAAGTCGTGTATTTTAGAACCGTATATATCGAGCTCTCAGCCTTGCTTCCTTTTTTACTTTCAGCTAAAGCAAACTATCATCTCCTGTCAGCACTCCGAACTCAAGATTAAAAAAAAATGAGCACTAAGGGAAAGGCTAAGGAAGGTCAACCATCCAATCCAACCAGTTCACTGCTAGCGGCGAGCCCGACAGCTGTAGGTAAACAAGACCTGGTCCTAAAGTAGGGACTCGACGCACAGCAACGGTATCCAACACACACGTTCCTGCGGTATGCGCTCTTCACTTGGCTGTGGAGGTTCAGTAACCATGGGGCCAATAGGCGAGTGGTGACCCACCTGGTCGGTGAGCTGAAGAAGGGACACACTAACGGTTGTTGTTCAATGTTCTTAACTTAACAGTGCAATGATGTTGAGTACCACTGAACTATTCAACAGAGGTAAAGGAAGTACGTGCTCACGTGCAGATTAGGAAATGAATGTAGTTACGGTTTTGCACTAGTCGCACTAATCTATAAGAGTTGCACTAATATGTGAACTATTAACTGTAAACATTAGGGTATTATTCTGAGTTTGATAAATTAGACCACCATTTAATATAAAGTTCACTAACACAAAAAAGTAAAATTGAACAAGGCTTTAAACATAGTTAAGTATAACTTACAGCGGGATTGCGCCGGATAATTTTACGCCATGCGTTAGCATGTCCGCAGGAGCAGGAACAATACACACGACACCCTATTTTACACACTCAGACAAAATGTCCCAGATAATTTCGACGTAAGCGCGTAAAGGTTTTTGCAATTTTGCGCCAATGTGATTACCACGTCAATGCATGCATGCAAGGCTGAACACGAATAATCCTTAGTTGGGAAACTTATACAGGACTTGGTAAGCTCACATGATTCAGTTAGGAATCTAATACAGAACTTGAAAAGGCTACATGCTTTGTAAGAAAACTAATACAGGACTTGGTAAGGTCACATGACTTGATAAGGAAACTAATACAGGACTCGGTATGGTCACATGACTTAGTAAGGAAACTAATACAGGACTCGGTATGGTCACGTGACTTAGTAAGGGAGCTCACGACTCGAATTTCCCCAAACACACAAGAAAGGTCTTTTTAACCTAAAGCAATCATTTTGGCGTTTCACAAAAATATTACTTACATCATGCTGACAGATCGAAAAAGAATATTTTCAGAACTTTTTGGGGATGGATGAATACAGCTGTTTTAAATTTATATACAAAGTTTTACACAGCAATCAATGGAAAAGAGAATTCCATATGCAAATTGGTCGATTCTCTTCAAGCAAAGAATATCCAATGTACAACAGAAATGTGTAACTGACATGTAAAATCGTTGATACAGTGAGACTGTATGAACGTTTCGTTCGTAAAATATGTATAAAAAAAAAGAATAACGTGAGATTTAAATTTCATACTTCTTTGATTTTACATAACTCACGACTATGACTGCTCACTATTCCATCTAGCGTATAATAGAACACACAAAGGAGTCGCAACAGCTGTTCTACTTCCGCTCTAGATGCGTTCGTTCGCCTACTAAGCTTGCAGAAAATACCGTTCCAAGCACAATGACCCCTGTCACTATTACCTTGGCTTCCTGTATGTTATTGACGATGCTTTAGCTTTTCTTTTCGTCGAAGCTCAATTTAATCCCTTGTTGATTGTGAATATTCTAGATAAGTAAGTTTGAGCCTCGCCAACCAAGACTAGTGTTCCAAAGCGAGGAAGAAGAAGACTAATTAGCATGGAGTTGAGGGAATAGGGAATGTGTGCACAAGGTGTTTTTCCGGACAAGATCCCTTGCGCATAAACAGTGAATTCGAAAGTTTATGAAACAAGATAAAAGTTGAAGAAATTAGTAGAGGCTGAAAAACAGGACATCAATGAACAGAAAAAAGATGGCCCTCTATAAAAAAAAACCTTGTGCAACAAGAAAAGGAAGGCCCAACTCACCATCAGCTGGGGACTTCACATCTTCCCCCCGAGAGCGTTACTTGCCACAGATACAATATAAACATTATCATGAGGAGTATTGGTTGTAAATGGATTTTAGTTCGAGACACTTTGTATCCTTGAGGCGCGTATGCAGAACAGTCATCATAATGTGCTTTTTCAATCACGCAAGCAAAACAGATTCTCTTTTTGGGAACGATGATAAGCAAAAGTGAAGTGTACTGTATTTCAGCGTGGGTCCACTGGTAGGAATTAAAATGAATTGACAGTCTTTAGAAATATTATAAGGGGAGTATTTTACCCGTATTCTTCATTGTGAAGAAATTAACGATGCCTGTGAAGAAATTAGTCAAAGATTCAGGTAATAGATATTATTCCACAATTTATACCATGGGAACATGTACTGCGGCCATTGAATATAGTCTAAGCTTAAATCAAGGATAGTTTCTCTACTGAATTCATAATCCTGAAAACGAATTTTTAATGAGAAATTTAGTGCAATTCAAACCATTTCTAGAAATAAAAAGTACTTCGTGTAAGTTTTTAAAAGTTATCGTCAGTATGAGAAGAAAGTTAGACGAGCTTTTGTAGGTCACGAGCGTTGGATTTGAGAAGAGGTAGGCTCTGCGAGAGCAGGCACGTACTAGCGGAGAGTCTGAATCACGGAACGTGTTATAAATCTACCAACAGCGGCTTCGGATTCCGTTGCAGCAGTGACAAAGCAGCGTCTCTCTCGATGCTGCATTGTCAGAGCTTCATTACTTCTTACTTACATCTGGTGGGATACGGCACTGACAAAGCAGTGTCTTTCTTGATGCTGCATTGTCAAAGCTTCAATGCTTCTCACGTACGTCTGGTGAGATATTCTAAAGGCGATGTTCCCTAACATAGGAACTCTGCGAAACGTGTTCCTTTCCACACTCGTTCAAGTCACCAGGGTTGCTAAGCTGAGATCAGCGCGTGGAGGGACAAATGCAAAAAAAGATAATGGCGCCTTGGATTCAAAACTGTACCGTTAACCACGCTTGAAAGTTTTGGTCGAGCCACGAGTCAATGAAGTTCCTGTACAGTATTTGGCAGTCAGTTGGATGCGGGACTCGTTCATTTATGATTGAAAACAAGCTTCAAGTGAGTTTTGATTGAACTATTTGAAATTTGCTAAGAAGCAACATGGAAAAACTGAATCTATTAACAGTAGGTAATCATTTTACTAAATTTTTGAATCAAAGACATAGAGATTCCTTTACTTCTCCATGATGGTCTTCTTTACCAAAGATCGCACATCTAAAATTTGGCCGAGTCACTTACGATTGAAAAAGATTAGAGTAGAGAACGTAGTAAATTATAAATACTACTATTTATGAACTATATCAAACGCTGAATCAGTTTGTTCCATGCTACTGGGGTTAGGTTGCAATTATTAGAATTGAAAAACCGACTACATTGCTCGAATACATTTTGGTCCTTTCTAAAAGTTGTGAAAAATATAATTGTACTTGCAAAACGATTTTAAACCAAGTTCGGTAAAATCTAATTTAAAAATGGCAATGAAATAATTGGAACGCTATTCATTTGAACCGATTCCTAAACGAGTAATTTACTTAGTGAACCACATGCTCCCCCGAGTTGTCAAAACGTTAAAAGGACGAATCTAGAAAATAGCTATTACTCACTGTATTCAAAAAACATCGAACTACATCAGTATGAATCAATGAATGGAACATTTCTAATATTTATCAGTACTTAACATGCGATGTTTCACAAAAATCATATATTGACAATATATGCCAAAGTTTGTCTCTCTAATAAATAAGATAAAGTGAGAATCATCTTTCGAGCAAAGCAAGCAATATAAATTTACACAGCTGTCTTTATACAAATAAATGACCGCAGCGATGACTCAAAATGCTAATCGAGATACCAGGTACAACATAGTGAAGAGAGTACTGCAAACCTTGTTCGCTAGTTGGGGACGAAGTGCAGGGAAGCGAGGTGGCATACTGATGTGACGATCAATATAAGACCGTTAATCCACGTATATTCTGATCCACGATTGTGCACTTCTTAGCTCACTTTTGACTAACCCAACATTTCAAAGTCTTAGAATATTTTGGATTTCAGTCAGTACTTCAACTCATTTACTTAATGACAAGAGATCCTTGTTCAATCTGAACTACGCACAAACTTCGTTCTAAGATTTCACTTCTCAGCGCAGTGCAAGTTTTACTTTCCCTGCACCTGCAAACTTACACCGTACATTGCCAACAGGGTCAGTATCAGATCCAAAGAGCGGAATAGCATCTTACCGCAACTTGAACGGCTGCCAACTGGCCCAGGAAATAAAATAATATTCCCAAATCACAGCCCAGTACACGAAACACTGGACAGATTACCAATTGCAAAACGCAACCAACTTACCAGTTGCACCTGTTGTAATTTTGGTTCTCAATTTGGGCGAGCTACACAATATCTAGTGAATTAGGAAAATAGGCCCAACTAGAACAGATCACAGAGACAATAGAAAACAGGGAGAATGCAATGCAACACAGACGTTATAATCTGGGAAGATCAACACTATAATCGACAGACATTATCCTGCAAGGAAGGGGGGGGATTTGATAACCACTTAAACACAGCCGAAGGCTGACCGGTTTGCATGGACCGCTCAAAAAAACAAGACACACTGCACGAACTGCTGTAAGGGTCCGTTTCTTGCTAGCAAGAACATCTGAGGAGGTGACGCTCGCTGAGCGCACGGTATATTCGTCGGTATCACACTGCGCTCCATCCGCTATCTAGGTTAATGATCACGAACAGAGAAATAATAGCTAGATTTAAGCACACTAGCGAACTACTAACAAAAATTGCGAACACAGTAGAGATCGCAATGTTCAAACTGGACTTGTATATTTCTAGCAAGACGGTGGCTAAACGACACGTACGTTGTACAGTTTTGTTTTCTAGGATTCACGAATGTTCATGTGGCCGAAAAAAGCCGCCAACCTATACTTTTAACTCATTAAGTCTTAAATGAGTGTTAGTTACTTCAGTAAACCCAAACATGATTTAATTAAGTTCCCGGATGTCGTTTTCGAGATCACGTAGCGAGCAATGCTGGGAATCTAAAATTCAATCCAAATAACCTTTCCATCTCAGAATTACATGGAACATTCATGGAAAAGTTAATTTATAAATGTAAGGCGAGACGAATTGGACGCATAAGCAAGCGCACACCGTAATTTGTGTATTGTCAGCACTAATGATGTATAAAACGCTTCTGTTTTTCTTCTATAAAATGAAACATCGAGTGCGTAGAAACATTGTCAATGCATTGCAAATTTGATATACTGTAATAATAATAATAGTTATAATCGGAATTATAATAATAAACTCAGTGAACGACAACTTCGGTCAAAAACTATTTAGTTGTCGCTTCGGTATTTCTACCAAAGTTGTTTTCCCTAGTTACGAAATGCCGCTTTTACTGAATGTCTCAGCAGTAATTTTTCTTCTACTGCTTCCAATACACACTCCTTCCACATCACTTGTCCCGGTAAGGCTGAGGCGTTTTCTCTCATGGGTCAGGTTGCAGTGGTAATTAACAAAGTAGTCCTGCCGGTGCTACGGAGACTTAAGACTACATCGAGCCGAAGCCCTCACGTATTCAAATACAAATCCCGCTGCATGACCGCATAGAAAGTATTACGTGGGTATCATCAAGTAATTACCAATATTAATATCCAAAAAGGTCGGAACAATACCAAAAGGAGCTTTGCTCGAAATTTACATTTAGGAGTGTCATCCGCTCACTCAGATCACATAAATTGCCATTCAACCATCAGGCTGCTTTGAAAGTGATGCACTTGTGAGATCAAGAATTGTTCACCTCAAGAAACATGAACACTTGATAGCTGAGAAAGTCACTTATCACGGCGATGAGAGTTGGCAGAGTAACATCGTCTTTCATTGTGAGAGGTGTGTAGTAGTTGGGCTCCAAAGTGGGGGCTCCAGCTACCCACCCTCTCTTTGGCCGAGCGTCTTGCCCATGCTGGAACCCCCCCTCAACCGAACGTCGAGCAGCACCGTAAGCTCGGCCATTTAACTTTTAAACTGTCAGCAATACATGTCTACTTTTGTCTCATAAAAGTTTTTAACAACTTGGCAAGTCACCGTTACAAATACCGTCCGGTACAATAGGATTGGCTCCGCTCTTTTTCATTTGTTATTATAAATTTCCAAATACATTTACTTCTTTCACATATTCCAGCATTTTTTGGATAGGTCCAGTGTCAAATGACAGCTTATCCACACTGACGCTTCACCCAGTGACTGGTCGAAGTAATCTCTCTCTTGTTTGCTGTAGCGCAGTACACTCCACCAAAAGATGCTTCGCTGTCAGAACTGCTACTCCACACCATCTGCATACAGGTCTCTGTCCAAGAGCTTCCGCGTCCAAGAGGTAACTGTGGGTTAGTGCCGTGTGGTTCAGTCGCAGCCTGTTGATGGCGACTTCTTCTTGGCGGTTTAATTTACAGCCCCTCGTCTTCCATCTTCTGGGACATGTTTTAATTGTTCTCAAGTTTCTGCATGCCTCTTGCCATAACTGATTAAAGATCTCGTACGTTCGCTTCCTAATCACTGGGAACACACTCTCTGCGCGGGATCAACACAAATTCAGTTGGTCTCAATGCTGCTGCCCTTGCAGCCTGGTCTGCACGCTCGTTTTCAGGGCCGCCCACAAGCGCTGGGACCCAGCTGATCGTGATGTTAATATGATGCATCCCTAGCATTATCTCCTTTAACAGTTCGTCTTTGCTGTGTAGTAATTACTTGAATGTAACTCATGGAGTCACTGCATATTAAAAAGTTGTGGGATTGAGTCTCTTTTAATATGTTTAACGCAAGTTTGATGGCGTGTAGCTCTGCTGTCATGATGCTTGCAACAACTGATAGGGATGCCGTCTTAATGATGTTTCCCATCTCGGCCGCTGCGCCTACTCCTGTTGGAGACTTGGAGCCATCTGTGTAAATGATCTTGCAGTTTTGATATTTGCTAATATTATCCTGATGCACGGATCTCATTACGGATGACATCATTTCCATTTTCTTACAATTTACAATGTGCTGCTCAATTTTAGGTTTCCGTAGCATCCATGAAAGCGATACAGATGTAAAAAATGGTTGCACTGGCTGTGTCGGAATATTGTACTCGGTGATGGTCTGGCGCAGTCTTTGAATAACTGGTTCTGAGTTGCATTTGCGACGGTTGAAAAATAATTCCAAGTTTGAGTTATTGACACAGTTATAAGCTGGGCTTAGAAAGTGGCATTTGAGTTTGAAGTAATATCTAAGCAGCAGGTCTTTCCTTCTCGGTTTCAATTTTGGCTCATTGTAGATGACATGCAAGTCTGCTATCGGTGTTGTTTTGAACGCCCCCGTGCTTAAAAGCATTGCCTCATTCGCAACAACATCCAGCTCCTGCAACGCAGTTGCACTCGCAGAGCCATAGACTATACTGCCATTGTCGATATTGGAGCGGATGAGAGATCGATACCGTCGCATTAGTATTTCCCGATCTGCGCCCCACGTATATGATGATACGGATTTCATTAGGTTCAGATCCTTACTGCATTTGGCCTTTACTTTGTGAATATGGGTGATCAAGTTGAGCTTCTGGTCCCACTGGAGTCCAAGAAATTTAATGCTTTCGACTATTGGAATGTTTTGGTCGGACAATTTTAGTGTTGGAATCAACATGGGCTCATTCCTCTTGTAGAACTGCATTGGTGTGGTCTTCGTTGATGAGAATTTGAATCCGTTGTATTTGGCCCAATGAGTGATTCGATCTATTGCTGATTGCAAAATTTGTTGGACTTTCGTGCTGTCATGATTCGCGTACGCAATGAGGAGATCCTCCACGAACTTAGAGCTGACAATTTTTGCCGGGATTTCCTCTGCCAATGAGTTTATTTTAACGGCAAATAGGATTACACATAATGTGGTGCCCTGCGGGGTGCCTGTAGTAAGCTCAGTAGGAAAGGACGTTTCACCTTCAACTCTCACACGAAATGTTCTGTTCTTCAGGACCTCCCAACGAATTTCGGGAGTCTGCCTCTCAAACCGGCAGCCGCGAAATCTTTCAATATACCATAGTGCCATGTCATATCGTATGCTTTTTCCAAGTCGATAAACACAGCCATAACAATTTTATCACTGGCCAACGACTTCCTTATATACGTATCGAATCTCACGAGATGGTCTACAGCTGCGCGATGTTTTCGGAAACCGCACTGGATATTAGTTAGCACTTTGTTATTTTCAAGACATTCCATCATTCTTCTAATGATCATTTTTTCATAAGTTTTACACTAACAACTGGTTAATGAAATGTGTCTGTAATTATTAGGGTTGTTGTGGTCCTTGCCAGGTTTTGGAATAGGGATTACTATTGCTTCTTACCAGGGTTCAAAGACGTATTCTTAAGCCCCCAGCAGGTTGTATACCTTCAGTAAGTAGTGCTGAGCATTGTCCGGCATGTTCTTGATCATGAGGTTATTGATGTTATCTGGTCCGGTCGTCGTTACTCTATTGCTCCTGATGGCCGATATTAATTCCTGCATGGTGAAGAACTCGTCGTAGGGTTCACTGTTGTCGCTCATGAGATCAATCAGAATTTGTTCAGTCAGTTGTTTGTACTGTTTAAATTCGTCAGAGTAGTTGATGTTGCTGGATACAGTTTTGAAAGTTTCCGCTAATTTTTTTGCAATTTCACTCACACTAGAGAATTGGGCGTTTCCTTTATTTAGCATTCTTATTTGCTTCTTTGCTCTACCACGGATTCTAATGACTTCGTCCCAAATGTAGCTGCTCGGTGTACTGGTGTTGAGGGTCGAGACATACTCTCTCCAGCTGTTCTGTATAACCTCCCTGAAGGTCTTCGCTGCAACATCTCTTGCTCTCCTCCACCTCACCTTGTCCTCTATCTCTCCAGTTTTCTTGTACAGCCTATAACACTTCTCTCTTTCTCGCAAAGCTGCCTCACAGTCAGCTGTCCGCCACGGTTTGGCGCAGAATCGTCGCCTCTTGTACTTCGGTTCACATCTTTCAGCAGCATTGTAAAACTTCGTAAATAATTCTGCAATCGCTGTTCCCGGGTCTTCCGGTACTTCACACTCATGCACTTCATTCCAAATTCCATCCTGCTTGTACTGCTTCCAGTTACCCTTCCTAAAATTCCAATTCTCGGTCTCATCACGTCCGTCTGCCTGTCGTACTAATTCACCGTTATAGGAAAGTGATCGCTGCTCAGAACAGAGGGTAGTACAACAAATTTCACTTTGGCAAAACATCCGGAGAAGTTAGAGCGAGATCTACAGCAATTCCTGAAATATGCGTTGCGGAGTTATCATTAATTTTATTGAAATTTTGCGAAAGAAAATTTTTGGATCAATCGTTCCTCGTTTATCCATTGTATTATTGCCCCAATCTGTGTGATGAGCATTAAAATCACCCATTATGACAACCGGTCTTAGTAAGTTTTTATCCTAGTACATACTTTGTCAAAGTTTACATTTGATTTCAGTGGCAGATATATATATATCTATACACGACAGAGACTACATACTTTGTGCTGATTTAGGCAAATTCTTGCAGCTGTTATTTGAGCCGACGTCTGGATTTGAACTCCTTGGGTGGGGACTGACGAGTGAATATATAATGCTACTCCCCACATGGAATCTGTGGTTATAATGGCAGTGTTTGCAGAAACCTTCAAACTCTGGTACAGGTGATACAAAATCATTGCCATAGAATGTCTCCTGCACTGCTAGTACTGCTGGTTTAAAAGTATCGACGAGATTAATCACATCTTCCTTCGATGTTGCCATCCTCTGTACATTCCACTGGATAAACACTATCTCCTCTTCCGCCATCACTTCCACTTGCGTTTACTGTTCTCATGCGTCCGTCGCCCAAACTTCTTCCCTTCCTCTCTGCCCCTCGGAGATCTTCTCCTATGATCTTCCGTCGATGTTCCACGTGACTGCCGTCCTGCTTTCTCTCCTGGTTTTGAAAAATTTGCCTCTCATATTTCCTCCTCGTAATTATTTCGGTCAGCTTCTTCAGTTCTCCCTCTCGTCTCATGCGTATATTCATCAAAGATCTTTCTTGTCTCCCTCCGCCTAGATTCCCTTTCTTTTCCAGAGGTGCCTGTTCCGCGGTCAAGGTTGACAGCTGTTGTAGTGAAAAGCCTTCCTGGCTTAGGACTCTCACATAGATGTGCGTGTTGTGTTGCGTGATGTTCTTCATAAATTACTTTGTGACTGACCTTTTCTCAATACTTGATAGTCATTTACGACGGTGTTTCAATCTGCTTCGGAATATCGTTTTTTGTCATTTCTTACTTCGATTCAACGAATAATTTAGGAATTCCGAATAACTCCCTAGTAGTATTTAAATTATTTATAAGTTGTCAGCCATCTCTTGGGATATAAAATATCTAAGAAATGATATTTTTGATTTAACTAGCCCTTGACACGATTAATCTATTTGCACACCACGTATGGTTTGTCTATAAGTACGCCTCGTTTGGCTTTCATATTTGTACACCTCGGATAGCTTGTCTATTAGTACACCTCGTATGGTTTGTCTGTTAGTACACCTCGTATAATTTGTCAACATATTAGTACACCTCGGATAATTTGTCTATCAGTAGACCACGTATGGTTTGTGTATTAGTACTCCTCGTATGGTACGTTTGTCTAAGGACGTCTTATATTAAGAAATTTTTAAAAGCCAATATGCTGGTATGTATCTCATGTGTCAACTTTTTTGGAAATAAACGGGTTTTCTTTCTTTTCTTCTCTCGGGTTCCGATGTCTTTTCCTGGTGTTCTTGGTGGTTTCTCTTTTTATTGCGTACTTAAATAATATTTGAATCGATGCGCATCGTGACTGCCTTCGCAAAATTCATTGAGAAGTTAGAATATCTGAGGTGGAATAGCAGCCTGGCTTCTGCCTTCGAAACTCTCTCCCTACTCTGAAGAATCAAGATTTCCTCCTCCACTGCTCTCTGCCTGCAATTCTTCGCAGCTGTGATGTGTTTCTCCCCGCATTAATGACACTTGAGCTCATCGGATTTACAGTCGTCGATTCCGTGGCCAGCTGAGCTGCACTTTTGGCAAATTTGTTCTCCTTGGCAATACTTGATTGCGTGGCCGTTCTCCTGGCATCTCTTGCACAACATGGGCTTAAGTTCTATTTCGTACACTCTCGACTTTGCTTGTTCCCCTGGAATATCTATATATTCTGGAGGTATGGGCTGTCTGAAGGATAGTAGAATGAGCTTAGCTAACTGGTTCTTATGTTTTATCCAAGTTGCGTGAACGGCATCTTGCACGCAGAACTTCTCCAAGAGACCCTTCTTGAATCTTTCAAAGTTGTTCAGATTATATTCGTAGATATATACCAGCCCTTTTGGACTGCTAAGTTAAGATTTTCTTCCACAGATATAGATATGGGTAGTTGGTTAAATTGATGTAGTTGTTTCATCTTCAGGTTCTGTGATGCGTCACACACTTCCACCGTGAATACCGTTTGGTTTCGGGACCTGATCGCTTTAGGTTTGCTGCCAAGGTGTTCAGAGATGCACCTTTCCAGGAGCCACGGCGACATCTTCCGTCTGTGGGCTTCATTCATCTTGCAGTCAAAGTGGGTGATGAACTTGTTGGGTGTTGCACCTGCGCAGTTTCAATTGCACCTTCTTTAATTTGCTTCTATCGTCTCATTGTTACTTTCTCCTTTTCTATTATCTCCAGCAGACTTCTCTCCTCCACTTCCTTCGTAGTAGAGTGAGGACCCCCGCAGTGAGGACTCCTCAGCTGGTCCGACGTGCAGTTGAGGGAGGTGTGACCCACCTCAGCGCACCCCCTGCACACAGCCGAGGTGTTGCGACAGCGCTTGGCGGTGTGTCCATATGCTTGGCAGCTAAAGCACATCATTGGTTTGTTCTTGAATGGGTACACTTTGGTGTCTTGCCTTTCTCCTGGGATGTAAACGCTGTATGGGACGGTCGGTTGTCTGAAGGTTATGAGGAAAGCTTGGGTTTCGGGATACCTTGGTTTTTATGAAGGTAGCTTTGGTAACCTCTTGTACATTGTATTGTTCCTGAAGTCCAGTTTTGAATTCTTCTGTATCGGATGTGTAAATGAGGCCTACTGACTGGTTGAAACGGCTATACTCGGCTGTCTGGCATGGTGCACCCTCCACGCACTTTAGGTCGATGATCCTCTTCGCCTGCTCTGCACTCCGCACCTCTATCATCCCCATCTCACGGCTCATGCAGAAGATTCTCTTTGATTCAGTAACGTCTTCAATTTTTCCGAGTTGGTGAAAGGGATTCACCATTCTCTCCTTCCAAGCGCCGAAGGTAAAGAAGTACTTAGGAAAGTACTTTTCTTCCGTCAGCACAAAAGGGACGCATTTCCTTTTCTCTGGTCTGGTAACTTTTCTGTTTTCTGGTCCCGGGAATTTCGAGTCCGCTGAAGTGCTGAATTGCGCCAACAACAGCGCTTTTTTAATTTCCGCCAGTTGCTTCTCAATCTTGGTTATCTCGCTGGCGTTCTCATCACTAAGTTTTCTTTTTTCTTTTTCCACATCAATTTTATTAAACGTCGAATCTATTGCTTCTTAAATTCTTCCCTTGGTACTCGCTATCTTGCTCATTTGTTCCTTCCGCCACAGAACCTCCCACGTCTCCGTCGTCGCACAACCGATGATACGCGTCCTCCATTCCTCTCTCCTCAGGATCCGTCGAACTCTATTCAATCATTTTTCCAATTTTAGTTTAAGGGGTGGGTCCCTTGATACATCAAGGGGGCCGAAAGTTTCTGCCTTATTTCTGAACAACACAGAACAGTTTTCGAAGATGAACACACAAAACAAAAAATACAAAAACCCAGATGTTAGAGGGCGCCTCCACGTTGGTTCTACCTACTGATAACACTTCAATAAATAGCCTTATGAACAATATGTCATCAAATTACATAAACACTATGTAATGAGTGACAGCTCCAAGTGGATATACTAACAGTACCACCTCGGGAAGATGCGGGTGGGCTGGAATACTTGCCACGTGCAAGTAATCCTTATCATATCCTTGTCTGCAGACTGCTCCCTTCACGATACAATAACGATTATACAATTCGGCGCCAGTAAAACTTGGTAAAGGGAACGGTGAAAAATTCTGTAACCACACCATTCTCACATATTCGCTTTTGATTTAATAAGTGCTTTCATTTGATGAGTTTGTAGTGATCGAAATTTCATCACGTGGTACGCTAGCTTTGGAGCACATCGTATTCTTTGAACTGTGCGCTTAAAAAAAATTTGCATAAATTTAATGGTCGATAATTTCCCAAGCGATGCTCTGTGTAATGTTACAGCCATTGCGGAAGAAAACAGTATGCCTTCTTTGCTCCCTTTGCTTTTGAAGCGACTTGGTTATAGTGTTGCAATAGCGAATCTTAGTCGAAGTCGGCTGCAAGACATCCTCTTATTCGTATACAGCACGCTTTTAGCCACACGCAGGGGCAGTATGGGATCAGTATTTTATAAAGACTGACGTGCACGATGACCAGCTACTTATAATGGAATTATTATTTGCATTCTTCGCTAGCGACATTAGATATAACTCAGTTCTGTCGTAGATTCACGCAACTGAATCACTTTAAAAGTCGCATAAAGTGTCGTTCTTCAGAGTGCGTCCTTACCGCAGCTGCTCACTAGCGATATGAAGTGCAGAAATTTATGAGAATATTTAAAAAAAATGTGTCTTCTACTACAGACCTCACTTATCCAAGGAGAGTCATAACCTGATTACTCGATTGCCAGGCACGGCCAATGTTTGCGATAGATGTAGAAACCTTACCTTGCTGAAACTCTTTAATTGTTAACGCTTACTAAAATTTACGAAGCACAGGGAAATGTTTACCTTTATAAATACTCTATGCCTCATTCAGTTTAAATAAAAGGTATGTGAACACTTTAGATAATAATATAGGTATATACGAAATAAATTAACGTTAATAAATTCTGACAACAGCGCGAAATATACGCGCAGTGGATTTAGTGTAGTGTCAGGAACCACAACACCCGACCTCACTGCACAGAGCTTTGGTTTCGACTGAGAACGTGCGAAAAGCTCCGAAGGATCAGCTGCGAGTGGCACAGACCGGCTTGTCGCTGTGCTGAATCATTGACTTAGATGTCACACGTACGGAACTTGAAAAGTTGCAAGTTTTGATAAAGTAGACAATGTTGCGAATTGAAAATGTTTTTCCTATTTATTTTTCATGAAAGAAAAAATATTAATACTTTTAATAATGTTTTTAGGCACGACATGAAGGCAATAGAATGCGAAAAAGTGGCTTCGCATATTTCTCATAGCATCTTGTTGGCACTCAACATAACCATTTTTTCCTAAAAAGTACTTTAGAGCTGTCAAGACTGTATGTATCTTATATAACTGGTAAAATAGTATATGTCTTGCAAAAAAATAATTATGTACGAACTCCTCAGTAGAATGTAATTTGAAAAAAAGGGAAATCTTCATCCGGTTTTTGAAATTTACGTCTAGTTCCATCATTTGCATGAGAATCCTTCGTTGGAATAATAATACAAGGAGGCTTAGATATTTTTTAATGCATTTTGAGTGCATAATAAAGCACAGACAATGTCATTGAAACAACGGAGGCAAACAACAATCGGCTACTGCAAACAACTTGCATTGATGCACCTATTACATTTTTACGGCCTCTGGAATGGTAAAAGTGTTATAATAAGCATTTAAACTGCATTTTTGCATCTAATTAAGAGCGAACGCATGATAAGTAAAGTTTTTAAATGACGCTGAAGATTGTACATGTCTCTGAGATTAAGCTTGACAAGACAATTCCAGGTTTCATGCACTCGCGCAACTTGATGCACCTGAAAGTTTGTTAAACTAATGACCATTGTTATTGTTTTTGTTAATCCCTAATGTATCGTTCGATGACCAAATAATATTTTCCATTAGCAAATTCAATTTCTAGGTCCATCAGGAACAAGAAATTAATCGTAATGTCTGCTAGGCGTTATTTGTTCGTGTACGTTCACACGAACGAAAAACTATTTAATCTTATTTACTTCAGTATTTGTATTATTTACGAAAATTTCCCGAGTTCTAGCTTGCAAGTGTACATAGCAAATTTTATATCATTGAGCACAAGGCAATAGCTCATGGAGAATGGCTATATTTCGTGAGGCGTACATCACACACTGATACGCGAGTAACCTGCCGTGACAATTTGATCGTCATATCATTTTTCGTAGTTAGAACGCAAAGCGCAAGGACAATGTTTGACTTTAAATTTTTATGATTTGGTCATTTTACACTAATTATCAAAGAAGATATTCTAGGATCCAATTTTGATTACAATTCCGGACAATCTTTGTAGAACCGCTAACCATTTCATCATACTGTACATATCTGCTCGCTAAAATACTTATTACTCTGCACCACGCAACGTTGCGTGGTCTTTAAAAGAATGACTGCTTATGCATCTGCCACTGACTCATTCAGGGCATTAAGCTTGTTCTTATTTTGTGTTTTCGGAAGGTAGGTTTTTATCTTGGAGTTTTCTTCTAGCATTGATGCACTGAAAGGAAATTTGGCCACTTGCATGACAGGAAGAAAATACCACAGTAATTTCTTCAGTTAGTAAGTTGTTGAAATACGCATCGAAAATATGTTTCTTATAAATCAACATTGGCCAACCTTTGTTCATTACTTGAAAATCATTTAGAGTGATATTTTAAGTCATTCAATAATCAACCTATGACACGGCTAGTACCCACCTCTTATAGTTTGTCTATCAGTTGAGGATTTTCAAATTAGGAAAACATTTCTCAGGAGGAACTATTGAATCCAAGGGAATTAGCTCTCCCAGGAGAAATATGTGACGTTCTAAGCCAAACGTTAAGGTTGGCCTTCCTTTTGTTGAAATAAAATAGGTTTTTGCTTTGTCATGCACCATCTTTTTTTTCCGTTCATTGCAGTCCTGTTTTCAGCACTTATTACTTTCTCCTTAAACATTCATTTTTTCCAAAAACTTTTCCATCTTACTGTTTCTATGCACCTTGCGCACATATTCCGCGTTCCCTCAAGTCCATATTAAATGGTGCCGTTCTCTCTCTCCATAAAACACCTTTTTTACGGTTAGGGAAGCTTAAACCAACATCTAATCTATGTATTAAGAAATTTTTAAAATTCAATTTGTATTACAGTTGTTGTATCGGCCAGTTTTTTTTGGAAATCAACGTTTTTTTTGTGCGGTGGAACAACACATGGCGTCACAATTCTAGTCCGCCTTCGGGGTATACAGTTTTGTTCATGGAGTATGTCATCGTTCACCTAAGCCTTTTGTAAGAAAGCTAAAATTATTTTCATTAGTTCAAGACGTCCTAGCCAAATTAAATGAGACTTCAAGAGAATGAGAAGAAGGAACCATTTAGTATGGACGGTAAAAAACAGGTAATCAATGCACAAGGTGTGCTTCCACACATGATGCTCGGCAGCAAGTTAGGAATGCAGGGGAAGAATAGACGAAGAAAGCATCAGCAGTGAAGAAAGCAAAGTTGGTGGGCACAAAAGACAAAAGCCCCGAAGGTCTACATATCTATAGCTGAGGTAACCAAACAGTAACCCCTGGTGACGCCATCCCCCATGGTTCATTATAGACAAACCTAGATAACTTTGACTTATCGTATCGACCATGAGAGGTCCGTATGAAAAAGAACAAAGGGAAAATATGTCCTAATCATTACAACTATATCAAAAACAGCCTTCTGCTGCATGTGTCACCAACTCCGTGTTGAGTAGACGTAATTCAAGTCAAGGACAGACAATATCGAAGAATATAGAGCTCAGGAATTCTACGAATCTCCTAGAAAAGCGCCAAGGTACAAAATATGCTCACGATAATGCGCCTCAGTGTGACACATATCGAGTATCTTTCTTAACTGTTAAAACAGGAACCTTTCGATGATACTCAGAGCCACATGCGTTGACACTGTTGCGCGAATAGCACAACTTATCGGAGAAAACCACCATTCTCTCAAGGAGTGATCAATGGATTCAAGCATCATTGTTGCATTTAATGGGATTTCAAGACTCGGTTGAAATCCGTTGAAAAAGGTAACCCGACACAGCAGTTGGCTTCAGCCGCGCCAACATTTATCACGTCTTCAATACACTCCACTTTGGAGACTCCATGTGGGGATGAAAGCAGAAAATTGACACGCGGCATCACGATCCTGTCATGGGCTGGATGGTGAGCGTGTGTGCGAGACCAAGGCTCAAGATCTTGTGCTCGGTGACTCCGTGAGACTACATGTCCAGCGCCAAAAAAGGTATTCAAAATACTCAAAAGTTGAAGTGTTTTATTTCTCTAAAATATTGCTTGAAGCGGATATAATGATAGCCGATCTGATCGCTAAAATTTGAAGAAAATAACCAACGAATAAAGACCTTTTGTACACATCTCAACAACTCGGACCTTAATTCCATAATCAACGGGAAGAATATTATCGATTATATACATACGCTTAATAATTATGGCCACTTGATTTAATCCCGTTTTGCTATAACAAAAATATAAAAAATATTTTTCAGATTTCAAACACAAGTGCTCACAAAAGGCACTAGTCAACAGTTTATTTTTGTAGGATTTTATAAAAGAATAAGCATTTTTCAATTTATCACTTAGAAACCCTACGCGTATGTGCAATTTATCAGCGAAAATTAATTAGGAATACAGTGAGTGTAACACTATCTATTTATCATTTAGGTAGTTAGGTTTGGTTCAAAGTGTCAATGAGAAATTGCATTCAGCAAGCTATATACACAGCTTGTTCAAAGCAAGAACCGATCATCTCGCCACAGGCACCCGTGAGAATACAAAACGCGAGTTAACCAAACGAAAACCGAAAATATTAACGAAGAGACACCAAAATCCAAAGAACGCACCAACTCAACCCTAGATGAAACAAAATCAATGGAATCCTCATTTGATAAGAGAGCTCAGTATGGATGAGTTTTACAATCGTAACATTGATAAACTACCACAGTAGTTTTAAGAGCAGTGAAGTCTACATCCACGATGCGCCAAATCACTGGGATTAACGAAATAAAATCGAAGAACGGAGCAACAACGACACAATATCACAGGTACTCGCGCAGGTGGTCAGATGAACGGACACTAGGCCTCTCCTCCACAAAACAGCGAGGCAAAAAGTAACATGAAGACAACAAACTCCTGGAACAAGTGACGCGTTTAGGTCTTGAGCAGCCAAGGTAAGCTCTAAAGAGCACCTCCACCTTTGACGATACATTCATGAAGACAAGCATTTCAGAAAACCACGTTACCCTCAGGTGAAAAACAGCGCTTCATTTAGTCGTCGCTTAGTAGCACCCAGACATAGATATCATAAGACATTTTATCAAAGTTCGAACCTAGAAAACAAACGCAACTTTTAAGCTTTGATTCTCAATAAGGTTTACTGATATCAAGCAAGTGAGAAGTGGTGCACAGCAGTTCATCAATCGCGGTAAAACTCAAGGCACTCACACAAAAAGCGTTCTTGTTCCAGACAAGCGAGTTGTGCGATATGGGTCAAAGATGTAACGCTCGGCCATCATTGTTTTGTTAGCCTTGAGAACATCCCCATGAAACGAGTCGCAAAGTCTGAAATAATTTAAATAATACTAAAGTCGTCCCTCCAGTGAGAATCTGACGCCCACCACTACTGATACAGAGCAGGCATCAACAATACGAGAGGGTACAATTAAAAGAAAAACGAAAGAGCAGGGATAGAAAACGAGGTATATCTTATAATAATAAGTGAACTAAAACAGTCAAGAAGAAGATTGTGTCCAGTACGGTTTCGAACTGTACAAATTTTCATCCATTACTGCAACACCAAGTTATTAAAGAAGCTATTCTCACAATATACTCTCTGAAAGACATTAGCTAAATCTGCGGCAGGGAGCATAGTACATCTGTGAAAAACGCTGAGTCTCCATAATTTGAAGACCAGGGATAGATTTCAAACTATTCACGTTGTCGTAGTCACTTCGGCAAAGAGTTTAAGTCGTAATTGGGAACGAAATTTTTTCAGTCAACTCGATTTTCATGCCAAAATTCTTAGGATTGTTTTTTCTAAACAACATTTTAGCGCTTAGAATCTAGAGTTGCTAAATACTCAAAGCTCAAATTCTATTCGAAAAAAGGTCCAACTTGAGAATGAAAATATCAGCCACAAAAATAGCAAGTAGTATAGCCCAGTTGACAGAAAAACTTTTGCCGCCGACCGACGAAGTAAATTGTTGGAAAATCTGGTCCCAGGCGGTCAATACGAACACAGCGTTTTGGGGGATACGTTGGTGGTAATGCAATACAGCCAGCCACAAACCTACACTTCAAATACATTAAGTTCTTAGGGAGAATAACAGAGAAAAATTACCAAACTTTATGGTTCTAACAAGTATCGAATAATAGGTTTACAGCCTTTGCATTAGAATCTGCGATATAGAAGACTATTATTAGTATATGATTGCCGCAGCTTTTCACCAACGGACATTTTACATTTTAAACACAGAAAATAACAGTAATAATTTCTTATTTAAGGTAAAGATTCGGAATATTACACCAAAAGTGTAAGTTTTTTCGGCTTCGGTAAAAATAAACGTGAAGCAGATTGCGGCAGATCGGGCAGTATCGAAATACTGTGTTGCACAACAAATCGAGGACTCTATAAATAAAGGTCGAAAACAGCTACGGATTCTGTCTGTACGTATATTAAAGCCTAAACTAAAACACAAAGTAAATTTTGAAGCGAGTACAGGCAGAGGAGCAAGATAGTTTGGATCTGTAGTAGAGTATGACAACGCGGGAATGCACCTTGCATCATCAAATGTGACTATGTTGTGCTATGATTTCTCATTTAACATGTGCAGCTACGCACGCATTTCTAGCAAGGATGACATTTCTGATAAAATGTAGAGGGCACGTGAGCAGAGGGTAAGAACCAGTGGAGTTTTCTTCAGATCTACACCATTTCTGGACTTCAAAGAAGTTAAAAGGCAAAGCGCAGAAAATATGCATTACACAATTGGGTGAAGTTGTTTTTCGATAGTCTGATGTACTGTGCATACACAAACAAACTTCTAGTACAGAGGTGTTCCTAACCTTTTTTTTTTCACCCCGCACCCCTAAAGAAATTTCATTCGAACCTCGCAACTTCAGAAAAAAATTCGAAAAAATGGCCAATATCCTTTTATTGACTTGAACTTTTCTCGCACGCCCTGGAATATGGTCTCACAACCCCAGGACACCTCCTGAAACGAAAATGTCAACAAATAACCAATATTCGATTATCTACGTGGACTTTTCTCGCACCCCAGGCTGGGAACCCCTGCTTTAGCAGGAGAGCCAAACGCTCACTTCGAATGCTGTGCAGGACGATGACGGCTATTCCAGTCACCACACACCCCCTGCGACACACCACAACCATCTCTTGAGATAATGACAGCGGTCGCGCCGACGACCATCTAGTGTCATGACAGCAGTCTCACTGCCATCGCATTTCATTTCCTTAGCAGCAGCTGATCTCCACAGTCACCTCTCACCCCTGAAGACACACCACAACCACCTCGTGAGATGATGACGGCGGTTGCACTGTCATCGCATTTCATTTACTTAGCAGCAGCCGAGGTCTTGAAGGCTTCGTCCAAGTTGTTTTTGAGCTGGTCAGGCTTGGTCACAGGCAGCGAACACACGAAGTTGTTACACACGTAGGCCTTGGCTGCGTCATCGTCCTCGGCGCTGCCGCCGCCAGTGGAGGCCTTGGGTCTGTACTTGACGAGGTTGGGGTTGTGGAGGTAGAGCGGCGCGTCTTCTTCAGGAGGCGCCACGAGCAGGATCCTGTTGGGGTGCGGGGCGTTGTGGACCACGTGCAGCAGCTCCTTCATGTTCGGACCCGCAGGACAGCCGCTCAGGATCACCTGCAACAACATACTCGTCACCATACAAAATACAAAGTTCTTTAGTTCTTCAAGAGTCATCACTGAACACAAAGTTCTTTAGTTCTTCGTAAGTAATCACCGGAAACGAAATTCTTTACTTCTGCTTGAGTAATTATGGAAACCAAAATTCTTCAGTTCTTCATGAGTAATTATCGAACATCTAGTTCTTGTATTCTTTAACTCTTAGCCGGTTCAACCCGGAAATAACCGACCGTCAGTTGCCTAGTATTTTAGAATTAGCCCGTGTATATTCCGATCTTAATCTTCACAAAATTAAATTGATCGCATTTTCTTCATTAAATTTGGACGAATATTTCGGGTTCATTCGAATACAGATATTAATTATCTGCAATCTTATTATTCTTTCACTTAAAACGGCGACTGAAACTGGCCCCCAGCTCAACATTTCGGGGGGCCCATGGCCCCCTTTGGCTGCGCTACTGCTGAAATGACTCGTAAAACCAGGTACTTGAAATTACTTGTAAAATAAGGTAACTGAAAAAATAGGAAAAGAAAATACTGAAAAACAAAAAATTAAAGTTAGAGACAAAGTAAGCAATTCCATGCCTCTAAATATTGTCATCGATCTTTTTACATCCAAAAACTATCGGTACATAAGCATGAAAATTATCAGAGTTGCAGGATTGGAGGATATTTGGACGAAATAAAAATAAAATTTTTTCTTTATTTCAACTGCTTCTTCCTCAAGCTTCTTACATTACAGGCATGCGGCTTTGTTATTTAAAAATAACAGACTAAAACTTTATCACAAAATATTTCACTACACAAATACTTGACCCTCTTAACACATCCTCATTTCAACACTCAATACGTAATTGCTGAAACTGCACCAACACGAGAGTTTGAATAACAGGAGCGCCCAATTCGCCCCTCGACATCGATAAAAAAGAATTCTGTTTGTCACTAAAACAACACGTTAACTTCTTAATCTCACGGCTCTCCTGTACAGGGAATTGTTCACTAATTGGACACTGACTGAGAAGCAAGAGACAAATTCTGAATAACAGCATTTTTACGGCTCATTTCCTCAAAGTCCACCAGTCGACTCTCAACAATGAAGTGTGGGTCACGTTTCATGTCGACGACAGCAGAATGTAAGAAGAGAAAACACAGATTTACGAACCACGCGAGACGTTACACGGAGACTACAAACAAGCGCAGTTTCACTAGGCTATCGAGTACAGCAAACCTTTAACGCTTCACAAAATATCACATACGTAGTATAAATTTCCACATTTTCTTATGAATGCGAGCTGAAGCAGGTTTTAGCCCGATAGACATCAGAACGTTAGTGAATTTTACAGTGTTAAATTCACATCAGAATAGTTGACAAGACAATTAGCGCTTAAAGTTAATAGTTACTTTTACAGCCTGTTCCTGTCCGGATTTTTTCAACTTTTTGACTGCGACGTGAGCCATATTTGGTCACTAAGTGAGTTTTCATTATGCTGCTGACCAATGAGTAGTCACAAACTCAATTTTTTAAACACACTTAATCAAAACTGAATTAAAACATGATCCAGGTAATCTTGAATATTTTCAATATTGCTTGCTAAAATTCACTTTAAATTTGAATTAGTATTAAACTTGAGTTGTACCTGCCGCAGTGAAAGTGTCAACAAAGAGGTTCAAAATTTTCTTAGGTGTGCTTCCACCAAGAAATGAAATGAATAAATCTTTCAATGATAAAAAATCTTCAGTCCGATAGTCGAGTGAAACACTAAAAATTGAAACCAGTCTTCGCCTAAATATTGACAGAAATAATGTTCAGAAAATAGCAACAGCTCCAAGAAAACTGTATTTGAAGTTCCAAGACCCTTTATGTTTTTAGTTATTTGAGGTCGCTTTTACCCCGGGATCGCAAGCCAGCACACACAAACGATTTTCACAATTGATATTTACAACTTCTTCACTTAAAGCTTTGAAAGAATAAAAGCACTACGCTACAATGATGCCCTAACGCGGTTTCCATTTGCGACTGACAATTACACGTTCTGTGTATCAACGTCACCATGAAAGAAAGTTTCCAGTGCCAAGCTAAAACACTATGTTGTGTTCGTGTTGTGCTAAGTGGGAACATTGTCATCATGAATGAAAATTTCCCAGCTTCAGACCGGAGGACAGGTGTCAGGTGGCGTTAGTGCATCGTTTACATGTGGGGAAAAACTAAATAAATGCCATTATTATCAGACACGGAGATGCAGACAAAGAGCACTGGGATCATGATAGTTGAATGCTCTAGCGACCCTAAGTCTAGGCGCTACTGCAACTACAATCAAAAGCTACTAAAAGAGCTAGAGTGAGTGCACACACACCAATCATAAGCAGAGCATTAGAACGCCACTCACTTTCACGGGATGACTTCGCTAGAAGGCAAGATGTAACGGGTTAGACTCTTCACAGGACAGTGTTCACTGAGCTAAATCACTTGAAACACAATCGAGGTTCAAAAGAGTACAGTAAACATCAGCAGTACGGGAGTAATTCATATATGCATTCAAACGTACGAGCGCTAGGTGTTGTTATGCTAGTTCCAAGTGGGGGATGCAACCAAGACCACGATTACGAGGTAATGCGTACCTAATATATTCAGCAATGGGGAACAATTGAAAATTGTTCTAGAATGAGTTACGTGTAACATAAATGCGAGGGGACACCAATAATCTTCTACCTACAATATAGCGGCGAAGGTATGACGGCAAATCTGAGATGTGAAGCCGTTGGGCAGGAAAATGGTATAAAACTGATCAACAAGGCTACAGCCAGAGCTACTGATGGATAGAGCGTCAAGTCGTTGCAACCTAGAGAACAGTTCCACATAACACTCGAC
The DNA here is from genome assembly GCA_014220935.1 of Platorchestia sp. MABIK. Lineage (NCBI taxonomy): Eukaryota > Metazoa > Arthropoda > Malacostraca > Amphipoda > Talitridae > Platorchestia > Platorchestia sp. MABIK. The sequence goes on along the minus strand of JACJUY010001232.1, from coordinate 119,336 downwards.
TAAAAGATCACATGATCGGAAATGCATAAATCCACACTAGAGGCGAGTGTCAAATCAACAATAGAAGATCAAATACAAGCGTCACAATAGATTAAAGAAACCTCAAAAGTTGACACGTAACAGGAAGACTTCGTTGCTGTTAAGCGTACATATGATAATGTTGATGTGTTCAGAACACTAGAAATTGTTGACGCTTATTTTAAGTGCAGAGTAACAGCACAGCACACAAAGGCGATATCTCATGAGTATATACCTACACCAATATTCATTAGTACGAGGCCGAGAAAATACAAAATAAAACCCACAAAATCCTGACACGTGCATCAAAACCGCACCAAATCACTGGAATAAAACAATGAAAAGAGAAGCTGAGTTTCCATTTAAGACACCAGACACAACCAGCTCAGCAAACATGCGGCTAACTCGACAACCAACGGACTGGAGTCAGATGCAAGCCTCCCTTACCTGCGAAGTGGGCTCAGACTGCATGAGCATGACGGTGGCCATCTCGGGCAGAGCGATGGGGATCTTGCTGAGCCGCTCCCCGTACACCCTGAGGATCGTGTTGCACTTGTTGAGCAGCTCCTGCTGGTCCAGCAGACGGCCCAGCCGCAGCAAGTTGCCCGCCGAGACGGAGTTCACAGCTGGCTCAGCGCCGTCCTGGTCTGTGAGGTGCACACTGTATTTTGTCATTTGGCGCTCCTCAATGGAGAGCAATACGCTCGCCAAATATGGTTAACTTATGAATGAGACAGATCAGAGCGCAGAGTTATGATGGCTGCTGAAGAATTTATACTGTGCACATCGATTTCTCGCCCCGAGCATCGAATTTAATTTTCTTAGGAACCTAGTAATGGGGAATATTTTTGAAGAGATGAAGATAAGTGTGTGTATCCCAATCGCACCTTTGCTCTTGTATACAACGAAATAATGAGAGTGAGACGCTAGAGGAAAATTTAGAACAATTTTTGGCTGGTAACAAATTAGCATTAGATACTCTAGCAAGGCTTCTTGCCATTTGTTATTTTCTGGCTATGACAATGTCCTCTTAGTTTTGTAGTAACCACATATAGTTACATATTTCAAACAATTTTTATAAAAATAGGTGTGTTAACTTTAAAAATTTATGAATGCTATTTAGCTGTCAACACAAATGAGGCCACTCGCCGCACAATTGCTTTTGTCCAATCATCACTTTCATTGTAAGTGATGTCTTCAGCTTAGCTTTTGATTAGCCAGCGTTAAATGTCAGAACGTAATTGGTTAGCATAAAATGTCAGAAAACTTAATTAGTTATCATAAAATATCAGTACGTCAGTACTTGAACGGTTAGCGCAAATTGTCAGTACTTGATTGGTCTGCCTAACATATCAGAACTTTTTTCCAACACTTGGCATTGGCAGGCGAGCCGAACACGAGACGCAGCAAAGAGACACTGTTCAGACGAGATAGGTCTCAACACTAGGCGTAGATGGGACCAGGGTGCGCTACTGACCGTCTTTAAGCCTGACGAGTATGGACGGATCGCCGGCCTGCGTGAGGAAGTAGCCACCGTCCTCGGTGTCCCAGAAGAGCGCGTCCTGTACCCGCTGCAGCTCGGCTGCCTTCACCAGGTGCGTCTGGTCCAGCGTGCTCTCGTACAGCGCCAGCAGAGCTCGGATCGTCCACGCGTAGTCGTCGCAGAAGCCTTCGGTTGGGTGCGATCCCCTGCATCAGCATCAAATTAGTTAGGCGATATATGGCATTCTAACACGCCAGCAGGGTTGGATTTACCCAAGGGTTAGAGGTCAAAGTCAAATGCGTTCATTAGGAGGGCGAGATCTGTTGTCCAAGCACGCCAACAGAAGCAGAGTGGTATTTAATACGTTGACTCCAAAGTTGTACATTTGTGTACTACTAGGTAAATTGCTCATTTACGTAACGGAATAAGCAAATAACACCTCAACTATTTTGCTACCTTTTCCAAAATAAATTATAGAGTAAAAGGTGACACATTATGGTTCAAGTGTATTCTTTACACTTTTCAAAAAGGTTAAGAACGTATTAGAGCAGAAAAGCCGGATTTACAAAATATCTATCCTAACCAAACTGACCGTAAGCAACCGCACAATCGGAGTCAACGTGTTAGGAAAGAGTTAGAGGTCAAAACCAAATACTTTCATTATGGGGACAAGATCTATTATCCTAACATGCCAGTAGAAACAGTTGGATTCATCGATAGATCTGACGCCAACACCGAATACGTCCATTAATTAGGACAGTGAGATCTATGATCCAACCATACCAGCTGAAGTACTGCTGAATGTAACAACGGAGCACCAAATAATTTAATTAATGGAGCGAGATCGATTGTCCTAACTCACTAACAAAGGTATCGTTAAATCAAGATTAGCATTCTTAAATAACAGAAATTACTCAAATTCTTTGCACCTGGCCCATGAAGGTATAAAGATACATTTCTCATAAGCATGTGAAGCAGTACAACAAAGTGCAACGTCTTTTTATATTGAAGATGTTTTTGACTACTTGGTACCTGACTCACAAACGTATGAAAAATATAATCTACCCATTAAATGGAATATAAGATTAGCAAAAATCGTTGAAGTAAGAGCTAATAATGTACCTATTCGGAATTACAACAAATTCTCCAGCACCTTCTATTTTTCGAGTGTAAGCACGAAATCGACGAACAGATCCACAAACAAAGACCATGAACATACACGGCGCGACAGCTCAGAAGTAGAGCGACCCCCAACAACATTCGAGACGTACATTGAAATAATTACAAGGGAAACAGCTAAAACCATGTCCAATGATAGCTCACAGCGTCACTTGCGCGCCGTCCCCTCGGTAGGCCGCCCTGTAAAGCCTGCCAGAGTCCGGTATGAACAAATGCTTCATGATGAACTCTGCAGCGGCAGCAGCACGCTCAGCATAGCGGGGTTCGGACAGCACTACGGCAGCACGGGTCACGGCGCTCAGCATCATGCCTGCGTGAGCACAATTCCTCAGCACATCAAAATTCAGGGCTCTGAATGAGCAGAGCACTTCATCACTAACACTCCTAGCATCTCATTTTCCCTTATATCCAACATTAATTGCAGCAAAAATACAAAAAAGCCATGACAAAGCTGCAGCGTTTATATTTTTGACAGTCATATGTATAAAGTTCACTCGACAGCACAATTCGCCTACAAACACACCAGTGCAGTCACCTCCACAACTAAGACACACACACTGACCGTTCCAAGCGGTGAGCATCTTGTCGTCAAGGTGAGGCCTGGGCCTGGTTAGCCTGCGCTCGTGCAGCTTCCCACGAGCGGAGGTGAGGGCGTCGCGGGCAGCGGCGGCGGTGACACCAAACTCCTCTGCCGTCTCCTCCACGCTGCCGTGCTCGATGAGCACGTTCTGGTGCTTCAGCTCGTCGTGCGGGTCCTGGGCAGTCGGACGGTTATTGTTCATGGCGCTCATAGTGTAAGTGGAGCACAATACACCGCACACAACGTAAACCGACCACAATCGACCTCACGCAATGTAAATCGTCTCACTAAAATTATTTATTCCATTTGCATAGAGCGTTAACTTTTTTATGCTAAGGTAAGAAATTTTCACTGAAAAACCCAGGGAAATTTATATTCAAATGACACCACAAAGACACTTGCCCATCATATTTATTCTGTAAGGTCCACCTTTTCGTTCACGTGAGTGATTACCATCAATAAACCAAGTGACGCTCTAGCTCAGGTGGACCCACAAGGTAATTTAACGTGTTCAAATCATTTATAATTTAAATCACATTTCCGTTCAAATGAGTGACAGAGTAAGTTGGAGAAATTCAAGTTCAAGTAGTACTAGCAGGGCCCTAATTTTCCTCATTAGAATTCTTCAAAAGTTATTTAGATTCAAGTGACACCTGGAGGGTACGATTTGACTCATCAAAATCCTGAGTGGCACCAAGAAGACATTGAGTGGCACCAAGAAGACATTGAGTGGCACCAAGAAGACATTGAGTGGCACCAAGAAGACATTGAGTGGCACCAAGAAGACATTGAGTGGCACCAAGAAGACATTGAGTGGCACCAAGAAGACATTGAGCGACACCAAGAAGACATTGAGTGGCATTAAGAAGACATTGAGTGGCACCAAGAAGACATTGAGTGGCACCAAGAAGACATTGAGTGGCACCAAGAAGACATTGAGTGGCACCAAGAAGACATTGAGTGGCACCAAGAAGACATTGAGTGGCACCACGAAGACATTGATTCACCAATTTGACTCATTTAAACCCTAATTTTTTTTTTAATTCAGTGACACCTGGAGGGCCCTTTTTTTACTCAAGATAACATAAGTTTTTTTTTTTAAATTTGTGGTGATAAAGTATTTAGTGAAAAATTTACACAGCTTTCAAACCGCATTTTCTTTTGAGAAGACACAAATTATCACGTATCAAAAACACCAAACAAATGCAGTAGGATCATTAAAGTAAAGTACATGTGTCATTGTATACATTTTCATTTTTAATATTACATGTATTATGAATTACAAAATTCGAACGACTGCATCAGAGGCAATCTGAAGAGAAGGGACCAGAGGCAATCTGAAGAGAAGGGACCAGAGGCAATCTGAAGAGAAGGGACCAGAGGCAATCTGAAGAGAAGGGACCATTTGGTGTCTACTTCATAAAACGGGGCTTCTATGCACTATGGATGTTCCCCACACACGATACTCAGCGCATGCATAGAAGCAGAAAGTTAGAAAAGAAGAAATAAAGAAGAGATAGCGAAAATAGCATGAGAATAAAGATGTTAAGTGGGTATTGAAGAGAGAAATCTCGAAGCTGAGGTAACTTTACAATATCCCATTGGAAGCGCCAGTCCCCATAGGAAAACAAACCTAAATAACCTACACTTATTGCGTATCTTCTGTCCCATGGGAATTAAATATATTTTCACACTTTTTCAAACTATCCTCAAGTAAAGAAATTAATTTAAAAGGGCTTAGCTGGCAGCACAGAATTCCAGGGACACTCAAGCATAACACACGTACAACAACGGCAGGCAAACACTGAAATGACATTACAACATCGAAACTTTGAGGCGAACAGACAAGATTAGATTATTAGTTAGTTTAAGCCTCCCTATTTGCCACAAAGGCGATCCAAAGAAAGGAAGGAGAAACGCACCATTTAGTATGGAGTTAAGGGAACGCGTAATCTACGCAGAAAGGGCATAGAAACAGTAAGTTATGAAAGAAGTTCATGAAACAAGATCAAAGTTGAAGAAGAAAGTAGTAGGTACTGAAAAACAGGACAGCAGTGAACCGAAAAAAATGGTCCTTAACATCGCTAAAACATTTTATTTCGACAAAAAGAAGGCCTACCTAACTCTCAGCTTGGGCCTTCACATTTACCCCTGGGAGTGCTAATTCCCATAGATACAATAGTAGTATCCGCCTGAGGGGATGAACAGCCAAGAATGACGAATGTCAGACATTTCCATTCATTCTACCGAAAATCAGTTGCGCGATTCCACACAACAATGTAGAACTAACAAGCATTCAAAATGGGCAGATATCTCAAAATTGGAATGAATTTATGCAAAGGAATGTAACAGATTCAAGCACAAGGTGATGCAAAAGACCTTGTAGGGGTCGACGTTGCCTGAGGCAGCGACGCTGTAGTGGTGGCAGAAGAGGTCTCTCACACGCACAGTCTCGCCTCCCTCACCGGCCAGCGTCATGCCATCAAGGACGCTGTGAACCTGCACAAAACATCTGTGTATAGAATTCTCCACAACTTACGTGCTCATATTGCCAAAGTTCTGCACAGCTCAAGCGCTCATCGTGGCAAATTCAATGCAACATATGTGCTCAGATGGGCAATGTTAGATTAGATTAGTTAGTTTAAGCCTCCCTATCCTCAACAAATGAGATCCAAAGAGAGGAAGGAAGAAGGCACCATTTAGTATGGAGTTAAGGGAACGTGGAATCTATGCAGCAAGGGCACAGAAACAGTAAGATGAGAAAGAAGTTCACGAAACAAGATCAAAGTTGAAGAAGAAAGCAGTAGGTGTTGAAAAAACAGGACAGCAGTGAACCGAAAAAAAGTTGGTCCATAACAAAACAAACACCTATATTATTTTAACAAAAAGAAAGCCTACCTAACCTTTAGCTCGGGCCCTCACATTGTCCCCCTGGGAGCGCTAATTATGGGCAATGTTACTGAAGAGGAAAATCATAAGGGTTCATAACTTCATATTGCACAGGTAAATAAATGGAATACGGCATTTGGTCAATTAACTCATAAATCGAAGGCCATTTTTGAACAAAACCAACTTTGTAATAAAAATATCTGTGATCTCGAACGCAGCACACAAAACCTACAGACCTTGCCTCCTGTACAGCCACACTAAGTCAAGCAGCCATACAGTATAACACCAGGACAGCATGCAAGAGCCTCACTTCATCAGCGTGTCAGTACAAAAGCGTACGTCAAGATACCATACACTGCATAATGCTGTTTGTAAGTAAGCAAATAGTTTGTTGGAAGCGTTGTTACAAATGTAATCTATGATTTAACAGCAGAAAAATAAGCCAGTGCAGTGAAGACACGTGCACTACCTGGCTAAAAGTTTGTTGCACCCTGGAGAACTATGGTCGTAATGAAAACTATCAAGCTTAATAGTTTGTTAAACTACCTTTTCCACCGATAACAGCTTTTACTCAATACGTATAATAAATTCTACAAGATTTTGCCAACAATATAAATGAATATTTGTTCAAAGTATAAGTGAGCATTGAGAAAGATTTTCCAACAAAGAAGAAAGAGATGTTGAAGCTAGCAGCTCCCTCTCCAGTTAGTCGCTCAAATTTTTTGATGGTGTTTAAATCGGGTCACTGAAGGCCACTTCATTTAAGAAAGGATCCCTCGTGATTCCTGAGTTTTCACGCACTGCATGAGACTGGTGGATGACAGCGCTGTCATCTTGAATAATACCAAAATCATTAGGAAAATCAAAATCCCCAGACGAGGTACTTGGTCACCAAGGATGTTCAAATAATTCTGAGATTTCATTTTGTTGCTGCATAAGATTACCTTACTCAACCCGACGATACGATATGCCCCCCAGATCAGTACACTGCTACCAGAAGCCCGTATTGACGGAGCAATGCAAAAAGAATTTAAAGCTTCATGAGCTTCTCGCCGCACTCTAACTCTATCATTTTTTTGGAACAAGGTGAACATCTATTCACCTAACTATAAAACGTGTTCCCATTGCTACACAGTCTTCGTGATATTTTGCAGATTGGAGTTGTTTCTTTCGATTAGCCTCACTGAGTTATGGTTTGTCAGGGTGGCGTAATTCTTTAAACATATTTCCTTAAGTTCTCGGCAGATGGTAAGGGTAGAAGTTTTCTTAGGATTTCCAAAGAACATGCTAGTCAACTGCTGAACATTTTTTCGCCGGCTTACTTTTATCAATCGCTTCAGAGATCGCCTATCGCGAGCACTTAAGCTCTGACACTGTAACTACTGAATGACAGGACTTTATATCATTTCCCACAGTGCATTTTGTCTTTGCAAGGTCCCAAGTCCTATGGCTACCATTCTGACACTTTTCTGGCAGAGATCCCAGCACAGTATAAATCAATAACTTATCCCTTGACAAAGACACGGGTTTGTCTTGCTGGTAGATTTTTCACGTGTGTTGTCGCAGAGAGCAGGTACAGTACTGATTGCCAGTGACACTGAACACAACTATTGTTACAATTTTTTTCTTCAAATTTGTTCCAAATAAACCTTCAGTATATTGTTCTAATTATATCATATTTTATCAAGGCGCAGAAAAACTTTTTCAATGGTCATTGTATAAAATTAGATGTGGTAACTGGTTAGATGAGTTTAAAATGAATTCAGCCATTTCATATTTGAGGCGAAGAAACAAGAATGACGAATGTCAGACACCTCCATTCATGCTACCGAAAATCAGTAGCGTGATTACTCACGGTACTTGTGGGGGATCTGTCACTACTTTTAATTTATGGTTTCCATTGATGTTGAGGTTAGGTAAAGTTAGGTTAGCTTAATCAAATTATTTTAAATACTTATTATTTTTAATTTCTATTCTGTTCAGGCCAAAATGAATCTCTGGGACCTCCCAAGAACTGAAGAGGAAGTTGTCCGCCTGCCCCACGCCAAAAAAATCCTACCGAATGAGAAGTACTGCAAGAATGCTCACCCGATGAAGCTATACATACTGTACTTCGGTTCCCGGATCTTTTGGAAGTGTTACAGACAGAACTGTAAAAAGTAAATTGGACTCCGAATTGAAAACTGGCCGACAAATAAATAACATTTTAAAAGCAAAAGCTGTATTTTTTTTACCCATCAGTAAACCCCAAAAAAGTGGTGATAAGATAACCCATAAGTACCGCAATCACACAAGCGAAATGAATGTACCTATACTGCAAGAACAAATGATTAATTTTTACTTAATTTCTGCATTAATCTTTCAGTTGTAACAATGCATTAATTTGAACATAGTAAATTCTTCTAGTGCTCAATACACCTAAAAGACAATGGGTGAATCTTTTTATTTGAACGCTTAAGAAAATTAATGATTTCTCAAGAATTATTAAATAAGGTAAACACAGACTTTTTACACATAAAAAAATTTAAAAACTACTCAAGTAGATCAATGCAAATAATTCATCCACATGATATTGCCCAACTAAAATGCAGCTAAAACCAGAATCGCACAAAATTTAAAACGCACATTTCAGTTATGTGGCTGCAAATCTGAAATTAGCTCAAATCAATACTGCTCGAGTTTAGGGCAAGTCCAAAGCAGCATTTCCTCCTAGATAAATTATACAACATTTATCCAACTCTATCAACATAGGTCACTTGACGGTGTGAGCAAGCAGCGCATGCAAGCATGACTGTCTGCCCGAACACCAGGCCCACACCTCGTCATGCGTCCACACACAGAAGGCGCCTTCTTTCTTCTCAGTGCTGTCTGCAGTGGGGAGGCTGTCCGCATCTTCGGCGCTGTAGAAGCCGCCACTCTGTGAAGCAATGATTATATTCAATTCATAATTTAGCTCCAGCCTCTTCTAACCACAACATAGGTGTTCTAAAGAAAGCAGGGCACCATATAGTATGGAATTGGCAAACAGGGAATCCACATACAATATACCTTTGAACACAACATTCCTTACCAACAGAAACAGCAAGTTAGCAAGGAAGTATAGAAAATAAGATAAAATGGAAAATATGAGTAATGGGGCTGAATAAAAACAGAAGTGAACCTAAAAACTGTTGCAACAAAGCAAAGAATTGGCCTATTTCAACAAAACAAAGGCCTATCCAAACTCAAGCTAGGGACTTTCCATTGCCGTCTCTGGGAGTGCTAATTTCCAATAAGGGGAGCTACTGCCCTGTACATTACCTAATTTACCGAATTTTTCAAATTTCACTGTTCACGCTTCTATTACATCTAGAGGAACGAAAATGCATACATAAATGCAAATTTGAATTCTGAACACATTTTCTTTTATAAAAATTTTTGATTTTCGCAATAGAAAAAAATTATTGTGCAAACAAAAGAAAAAATATATATACTTGCGCAAAACTTTTCCCGCTCTACAATTTTTTACGTATAAGCGCGATTGTGGTCTCATTCGACGCGGAAGGACTGTTGGTACCTCGTAACGAAGGATTTTTTGAATTTCGATTTGGAAAAACATTTATTGTTACATTTGTCCGAAAAATTTCTTCCCTAGGAAAATCCTAGATTATTTCTCGATTCTCAGCCCACAAATATACTTTGCTACTAGGAGAACGAAAATGAATTCAGATATGTAAAGTTGAATTCTGAACACATTTATTTCCATGAAAATTTTCAATTTTCGCCATAGAAAATCGCAATTGTTGGACATGTGTAACAATAACTTTTTTTCTAGTTCGAAATTCAAAAAACCCTTCGTTACGAGGCACCTACAGTTTTTCCACGTCGAATGAGACCACAATCGCGCTTATCCATAAAAAATTGTGGAGCGGGAAAAGTTTTGCGCACATATATTTCCTTTTTCTTATTTTTGCACAATAACTTTTCTTCTATGTCGAAAATCGAAAATTTTCATAGAAGAAAATGCGTTCAAAATTCAAGTTTACATGACTGTGTGCATTTTCGTTCCTCTAGCTGCAATAGTAACGAGAACAGTGAAATTTGAAAAATTCGGTAAATTAGGTAAGTACAGGGTAGTAGCTCCCCACAATAGTTGTTTATACAATAGTTGTATCCCTCTGAGGATATCAGTGAAGAAGTACATCTTAAAAATTTAATTAACAAAAAAACTACAACAGTACTCAGAAATCATCAGTTTTCTATTTTACTAACTAGGACCACTTGAAAGTGAACCGTCGTTTATTTTAAAAGTATGGAACTTGTGACAGTGAATGAGCTGAGATAAGAAAAATTACCCTGATGAATCAAATGCCCTCACTACAACCTGCAATATCACCCCCGGCTTAAAGAATATCTGATAACTCAAATCCTCTAAACCGACACCACTGCACCAGTGTGGCTAACAACCCGCCCTAAGTTGCACACAATCTGCACTAACTTGCAGCTCTACCACTGAGCACCAACACACTGCAGAGATCTGACTCGGGTGCTTTAGTTCGTCACTCAACTCCTTCCTCTACTTACTAAAATGTTGGCCCCTCATCTTGCGCAGTGCACCTCATGACGTAGAGCAGCACGTCCCGTACCTCATGATGTAGAGCAGGACTTTGCGCACCACGCACCTCATGACTCAGGTCCCTCATGACGTAGAGCAGCACGTCCCGTACCTCATGATGTAGAGCAGGACTTTGCTCACCACGCACCTCATGACTCAGGTCCCTCATGACGTAGAGCAGCACGTCACGTACCTCATGATGTAGAGCAGGACTTTGCGCACCACGCACTTCATGACTCAGGTCCCTCATGACGTAGAGCAGCACGTCCCGTACCTCATGATGTAGAGCAGGACTTTGCGCACCACGCACCTCATGACTCAGGTCCCTCATGACGTAGAGCAGCACGTCACGTACCTCATGAT
>JACJUY010001232.1:70163-83289 GCA_014220935.1 Platorchestia sp. MABIK | reverse complement strand
GCACAGAAAGGTTATGCCACTAAATATTAACCTAATGAATATGATAAATCACCAGAATTGTTCAATATCGTTCTTTAATTATAGCTTTTTTGTTGTGCGGAGTTTCTTTTTGTCCTGCGGACTTTGTCCTTTTCATATAAAATGATGCCTACACAGTTACTGGGTGGCAGAAAAATAAATTTGAGAATGCAAATCTATAGATTAAAAGGCGTAGAATTTTGTGGTGTAAAGTTTGCTTCAAATGATTAGTTATATCTGCTATAATTTAAAATATAATAAAAAATGAGGCAGTGCTGAGTTACTTTCTGGCGCCACTGTATATTGCGGTAATAAATCTTTAAAATTTACCTTTAAAAGTGTGCGTTACTTATGCGCCACTCTGTAAAATTAATGTATTTTATCGTACATTGTCGAATCTCGTCATTTTTGACAGGCCATGTACACTACTTAGTATTTACATTATACGTTGTCGCGTCTCTCTCAGTTTAACCTTGCGTCAGTGTACTACACCTCGCATATAGGATAAAATCTTCTCTCGCTCATAAACATCACATTCATCCTGGTGTAGGCGGCTTCCACATTCCAAGATAATTAGTTTCCTGCAAGTAAGCACAAAACAATGCAGCGCTAATTTTCCCAGCGCGCTCGTATCTCGTGGCGTACACTCTGTGTCTCAGGCTGTCGAGCAAAATAAAAGCAAGTTGTTAATGAGGGAAAATATTTGAAGGAGTTTCTCTTAATCACCTAAACTGATGTACCATATCCGTATTTTATTCGATTCTCCCTCACGATGCTATAGTTCTCGTTTTTCATCAGAAACTATCGGTGCAAAAATTCCTTTCATTCCATGGTGGCTTTATCTATCACCTCTGTTTTCACGAGATCGACTATTAAAGGTTCCGTACAAAATTTTTTCCTTGCGACCAGTCTTTGCGTACGAGCTGTCTTGGACAAGGTTAATGCTCGCAGTTTATTTCTGCTTAAATATTTGTTCATTTGTTCAATGCGTGTCATGTAGAATTTTTTTTAAATTGTGTTGCGCAATCCTCTATCACTACTTGGGAACATTTACGTCGGTATTATTTTCCCTGCGGTGAGCATGTTCACTCCGATTAGTGTACGCAGTGTAGTGAAATATCTCATATCTTATAATAATGCAATGTGTTTCTAGGCTGGTTTAGGTAAAGCACAGAAAAGCTTTGAATGTCAACCGTTTGGCTAGATGACGTGAACAGAGCAACACGAAGGGACATCGGAATGTTTGGTAGATCAAGTTTCTTGACCGTTGGACGGCTTGAGAGGGAAAAGTTGTCGCAGGACANTGATAATTAAAATATTAGATTTGCGCGGTGCTATTATATCAGCTATAGCCTTAAGAACTTTAGCCGAGAATGTCTTTAATCCACTTGATTGTTAGCGTAAAGGGAAAATCTATTCACAGATATTCAAAAAATGTGTTTTATGTTATGCGTATACATGGCAAAATCTTTTTTCAGTGCAATATTCCACAGATTTTGAACAAAAAATGCAACGTCGAGCTCAAATCATTTTCACTCTCAAATTTTGAAGTAGCGTCGAGTGTTCAACAATTCTGTGTGATAGCAGACACGTCGCAGAATTCAACTAGGCATGAAACAGTTCAGGTTTTATTTGCATGGCTTTTGACACGCCTATATTCACGGTTCCAGATTTCTAAAGAAATTTTATGAGCAGAAATGGAAACTTTGCTTGAGCGTAAAAAAGAACTGAATTGTCGCCAACAATTGTCCGAAAACTTTATCACGAACTAATGTGAATTCTGAAATTTTTCTCAAGAACGTCTTCTAAAGTTCACAATAGCTGGAAACCACTGCGTAAAATACAGGGTGTTTTTTAAATACTGTTCAGGGAAAATTTTTTAATTACCAATGATACAATGAACGAATTTTTGAAAGCAAAAAGGCAGTTGAATCCTGGGATTTATTTTTTTAGTTAGTCCCTACGCATTCATGAGACCACAGGAAAAAAAAAGAATCAGAGGACACAGTAAAATTCATCCTGCTTTTAAACTACCGGTAAGATGACGAACTGGACCAAGGAACGATTAGCTTTCATAAGCACGGCATACTTCTCTAATGGACGGAGCATTGTCCTAGCCCAGCCAAGTTCCAAGAGAGAAAACAACCTGAGAAATTTTCAGTCAAAGAAGATCATTTACAGATACATAAACAGTCGGAATCTTTCGAAGAAGAAACCGGAAGGACAACTCTGCAACGTTACTGTCGGATTGAATGTTGAAAAATCCAAGGAGAGTGTGGTAAGAAATCCCACCATCAGTCTTAGGCACCTGTCACAACAGTTAGGGGTGAGTCATTAAGCTGTTTAGGAGATTTTGAGAAAAGGTTGTCAATGCATGCGCATAAAGTTCAAATTTGTCAAAATTTACATGAAACTGATTTTGAACGAAGGAAGATTTCTGCGAGGGGTTCTTGGAGATAGAGGAAGAGGATCCTGAATTTGTTAAAAGCTTGATTATGTCGGTCGAAGCTCATTTTAGTTGAGTGGATGTGTAAACAAGCATAACATGAGATATTGGGCTATTGAAAATCCTGTGGAGATTATGGAAACTCCACTTCATTCACTTCATTCAAAGAGTGACTGTTTCGTGCGGTGTCATGGAGAATGGCATTATGGTCCCTGTTTCTTCGAGAACAACAATGACCAAGAAGTAGCTGTTTAACGGCGATACCAAGAAATACTAAACATCTTTTTAATACCCGCAGTGAACACCATGAATGTTACAAATCTCTACTTCCAGCAGCACGGGGCAACGTGCCATACCACAAGGGATGACATTGGCATCCTGCGCAACCAGTTTCCCTGAAAGCTGATTTCAAGATTATGCGACGCTGAGTGCCCGGCAGAGTCTCTTGATCTGTCCCCATTTGATTTTTTCTTGTGGAGATACCTAAAGGCAAAGGTTTATCGTGACAAACCGAACGATGTGACTCAACTCAAAGATGCCATCCTCTCAGAAACAAGATTGATCGGTCTCACCCTCACTTGTGCTGCGATGAGAAGCATACGAACACGCGTCCAATATTCCTTGCAGTCAAGTGCACGCTACTTGGAGAATGTCACTTTCAAAAGTTAGTCCAGATAAAAGATATGAATTTCAGGATTCTACTGCCGTTTTGATTTAAAAAATCCGTTCATTGTAGCATAAGTTCTTAATGATTTTTTCGTGTCCCATATTTAAAAAAACACCTTGTACCATCACAGCCTTTGGCGTATACGAAAAGGGTTTGTTTAATTGCTTCCAAATCTTTGGCAATTTGGTAGAGATTTTCATCTAAATCTGTTGCGTAAGTAGGTTTGCTTCTTAATCGAGATAAATAGATACCTTTTCACTTGTCATATCATATTGCTTCTCGCATAAATTTTGACAAAACTTCAATGGACAAAATAATTCCTTTTAGGAACTAGTTCGATGAAATAATGAATAGAAATTCAGCTCCTCGACGTAATATCGTCCAGAATAGTTAACTGGAATAACAAGGTTTTCTACCCAAAAAACATACATAGTGTCAACGGTAAGTCTTTGAGAAATTGTTTGATATTTATTTTTAATTAGATTGGACTAAAATTCATTCAGACACAAATAATGATGATCTGTCACAACCATTTCACGAAACTGAGAAGATTTCAAAATCAAAGTGAAAATTTTGAGCTAATAACAATGACTTGAAATAAATTTAAATTGATGACTGCGAGGTTCAACAGAATAACAATTAAAGCTCTGCTAAGGCCCTCGACAACTGCTTACTTGATTTTTTTTGAAAATCAATAACGATAATTGAACTCTCGAACCAACCTTCGCTACTAGTAACATTCCATTAATTGATGTGTGTACTCTTTGGAGAAAGAAGGGTTTCTCTGAAGGCGTGTTTTTACTTTTTCAAATGTACTAGGAGAGATTATTCGATGTTATTTAGCGACTCTGTAATAATCGCTGCAAGTTATGATTGCACGAGGCCTGTCTAAAAAGTATCCGACCATTGGCCAGAAAAAGCATTTCGATAACCTGGCGGAGTTGGGATCCTAATCCATTTCAGAGTAGGCCTCTTGTGCTTGCGCACACTTAGCCCACTGATCCTTCCACTGCTGGAAACGCCTCTGGAAGTCTTCTTTTGGAATGGTGTTCAGCGCCGTCGTCGCGTTCCGCATTATATCTTCTCTACTCGCAAAACGGGATCCTTTCAGTGGCGTCTTCAATTTTGGAAACAACCAGAAGTCGCAAGGAGCCAGGTCTGGATTGTAGGGAGGTTGGCGAACGGTTGCAATTCCATGTTTAGCTAAGAAAGTGTGGATCAGTAATTATTGGTATGAATGTGAAGGGGCGTTGTCATGATGCAAGTGTCAGTTGTTCGCCGTCCACATGTCTGTTCTTTTGCGCCGAACTACGTCACGGAGTCGCCGGAGAACATTTTGATAATACTCATTTGTAACTGTTTGTCCTTCCGGTGCGTATTCGTGATGCACAATTCCGTGGCCTGCCACAACGCTGCTCACTCTCAGCTGATGTGCGGCCATCTTTAAATCGGTTGAACCACTCCTGAATTTGTGTTACACCCATCGCATCTTCTCCAAACACCTGCTGAATCTTAAGAATTGTTTGGCTTTGAGAATAACCAAGCTTTTGACAGAATTTGATGCAGTATCTTTGCTCAATTCGTTCAGTCATCTTGCGAGAAAACTAAATCCGACAAACACTACGAACAACAACTTACCTGACGACCACCACCAGCGACTAGCACAAGCGAACGCGATGAAAACATTCAAGCATGCGCATCATGGTTTCTCCTTCCACCCTGCACTGAGGCGCCGCCTTAGAATCACTACTTTGCGCGGGAAAAAGTAAGGTCGGATATCTTTTAGGCAGGCCTCGTATCTAGCTTTTCCCTCTTCACATGAGATTTCCTGTTCACTTTTTTCCTTTTGAATTTTGAATTTGAATTTTTTTTAATTTGAATCTATCCTTCATAAGAAAAGTTTTTAATTTTTCTGCGCATTTCAAAAATTAAAAGCGTATTATCAATAAAGTATGGTCTTTCAAAAAATTAACATTACAAGTAGGAGTGATTTTGTGTGCGGGTAATTTGAGCTAAATATATACTTAACCGAAGTTAATTTTGCAAAATAGAGAGTGCAAGACACACGCACTTTGATCGCACACGTTCTGGAGCTGAATGTATTTTCACATCACAATAGCTATCGAGCTCTGCTGCTCTCAACATATTNGTCCTAAATCGACCAAATATTGGAAGTCGCATTTCTTTCGCCCATTTTTGAGCTGTAGGTTAACAGAGACGAAATAGAGCTCAAGGAACTTTTCGGACTGAAAACTTAAAGCCTTTTTTTGCCTTTGAAGGGAAAAAGAACGTCAAAATGTTTGTGCTGCTCTTAGTCATATGCTCCAGTTGCTTCGCCGGGCCAACATCGAGAACGAAGAGCTGGTTTGACTGCAGCAATATCCTCCTGTTCACCAGAGCCGTGAATCCGATCAAACTGGAAAGTGGATATTCTGGACACTTCCTCTAGATGAGGTTCGAGCATACACTGGAAAATAGGTCCATTCTGTCGACGGCCGCGGGCTTCTCTGGGCTTCACAGCGCGCTCGCTAAGCCCACGATGACCACGACAGGCGTGAGGCACTCCAGGTTTTCAGTGAAGACAACTTTACGGCATCAGCTAGCCAATTTGCGAGATTGTAAAGCTCATCTAAAGTTCTATTGAAGAATTTTACACCAGAGAAAGCGTTACGTAAACGAATGATGCAGAAATGAAATTCTACATTTCATCAACTGAAAACTTGGTATTTTCTGGTGGTAACTTTGTCGAAACACTAGGTCTTTTCTATCAAGAAATATTCATATTCAGGTTTTTCCGTTTAAGCCCTTGTTCCTAATACATACACTTTTATCTAGCTTTATTCATAACTTTTCTTCACACAGCCCAGTTCTTTCCCAGACCAAGAGACTAGAAATTTAAGAATCTCTCTGCGCTGGGCAAGTACTACCACACCAAAATCCTACCAAATTAGAAAACGGGATGATGTAAGTGGAACGCACTCCAATAATTAAAGACTCAACAGGTCAGGTCAAGAAAGTAACAACACTTGCTTACAATGACTTATTTCACCTTCGAACCAATTTTTACTTATTTCAAGTTTTATTTTAACCTTACGAAATAGTTCAAGTTCTTTAAAGAAGTAGAACTTTGATATTTGTGAGCTTCTAATTTTTGTTCTATGCAGGGTCATCTTAGTCATGTCAATGTAACATTAATTAAAATATTTACATTTCCTTCCGTTCCAATTGAAATGGTTTTCAAACTGGCTCTCTCTAGATCATTATTTCTGGACCCGAGAATATCACTTTTCACTGAGAGGTCACTGATTTTGCGATTTTTACAGTTCACATTGACTTCAATTGACGTATCGGAATATGTTGACTTAGCAAAAGTTTAGACAATGTTCTTAAAAACTCGTTTATCGATTTCTGAATTTGTATGCATTTGATTTTGATAAAATATACTAATATGGCGTGTCCTAAGTCCAAGATTATTGTTACTGCAGCCCAGGATTCGGTTCAACTGTTTACAAGATTAACTGCTCACAAATAGCAAGGTTTTGTTTTCAATCATTTCTCGTTGACCATAGCTCCAAGCCTTCGAATGGAGATCTATGTTCTTATACAAAAGTTTTATTTAATGTGTTTAAGAAAAAGAGAATATTCAAATGATGGAAGCGTTACCTTTTCATAAATTTGAACCTGCCCTCAACAAAAACACTAATGACGTTTTTGTACTTCAATTTTATAGTAAAACTGCAGCTTAGAAGTTTGATGCAACCGCTCGATCGCTCATTTCATCCCTATCTCTCATGTCATAAACATCTATAGGTGTGCAATGTCTAATCTTGCTAACGCATATTCCTGTGGTGCAAATTTTGTTTCTAGTCTTTATTTTTTGATGTAATTTTCAACACTCTTCTTGTGTCTGATACAGCTTAAGTATTAGATTTGAATTTTTATCAATGTGGCTGAAAAATTTTCTCTACATTTTCAGCTTGGAAATGAGGTTTGTTACATCGAAATGTCGTTTTTTAAAGACTACAGAGATACTGAGTTTATAACGATTGACAGTGTTTTAGTAAAAGTATTGAGTGAATTCCTTCTTTCCATATTACGTGAAGAACTTGAACCATTTCGTAAAGTTGGTGAAGAAATTTTATTTTAACCATGAATTGCTAAGGTTAAGGCTCACATACTTTCACAGGTGCGTGTCGCGTGTAATTGGATAGCATAATTTTTCACTATTTTTTCGGTCATTCCCATCTGATCAGACGACAATCTTTACGAAGGAACTTTCTTTGACATTTTTTCTTTGCNAATATGGCGTGTCCTAAGTCCAAGATTATTGTTACTGCAGCCCAGGATTCGGTTCAACTGTTTACAAAATTAACTGCTCACAAATAGCAAGGTTTTGTTTTCAATCATTTCTCGTTGACCATAGCTACAAGCCTTCGAATGGAGATCTATGTTCTTATACAAAAGTTTTATTTAATGTGTTTAAGAAAAAGAGAATATTCAAATGATGGAAGCGTTACCTTTTCATAAATTTGAACCTGCCCTCAACAAAAACCCTAATGACGTTTTTGTTCTTCAATTTTATAGTAAAAGTGCAGCTTAGAAGTTTGATGCAACCGCTCGATCGCTCATTTCATCCCTATCTCTCATGTCATAAACATATATAGGTGTGCAATGTCTAATCTTGCTAGCGCATATTCCTGTGGTGCAAATTTTGTTTCTAGTCTTTATTTTTTGATGTAATTTTCAACACTCTTCTTGTGTCTGATAGAGCTTAAGTATTAGATTTGAATTTTTATCAATGTGACTGAAAAATTTTCTCTACATTTTCAGCTTGGAAATGATGTTTGTTACATCGAAATGTCGTTTTTTAAAGACTACAGAGATACTGAGTTTATAACGATTGACAGTGTTCTAGTAAAAGTATTGAGTGAATTCCTTCTTACCATATTACGTGAAGAACTTGAACCATTTCGTAAAGTTGGTGAAGAAATTTTATTTTAACCATGAAGTGCTAAGGTTAAGGCTCACATACTTTCACAGGTGCGTGTCGCGTGTAATTGGATAGCATAATTTTTAACTATTTTTTCGGTAATTCCCATCTGATCAGACGACAATCTTTACGAAGGAACTTTCTTTGACATTTTTTCTTTGCCCTTGTATCATCATGTGATCCCATAAGCCGAGTTGAGTCTCTGTCAGCAGGAGATGTGGTACACAACCACTTGATATATTTCTTACCATATTCACAGATAAATAAAATAGAAGAAAGCGAGCCTCAACTCTTGAGGCTTGTGAGACAGCATTTGAGTACTCAGCGACCTGTACAACGTGTTAGCACATCCTGCGTCGTTATGGGTCTTCTCAAGACGCCGCGCCGCACATCAAGGCCTCTCCAGAACCAAAAATAGACGCCGCTGCGCTAAAATGAGAGAGATTTTCTGCGCAAATTGATAGACGGGAATCTTAAATGTGAAGGATCATTGGACCGTAGGCAGACTGATGATCGATTTCAGACGACGGACGTAAAATTGTGGTCGGCGACCTCTAATTATTCTAAATAGATTCATGGGCAGCGACGAGCTCATTACTGCCACTCGAGTTGTGTGTTAATGGAAAGGGTTTTCAACGCGTAGAGATGACAAGGACTAATTATGTCGTTTTCCGATATAACATTTTTTGCATCTAAAATGGCAATCCAACGTGGCTTCAAAGTTTCAATTAGGGATTAAATGGACTTGGTTAGGTCAAATGATAGAAGGCAAGAGTAAAATAAAAATTCAATGGAACGTCTTCGCTGAGAAAAGAGCTTTGAACGACTTTATTAGGATATTTTCAGCACTTACACTTTTCAGGTACGTACTTCGCTAGAAATTCTGCTTTGCACTCTGAAAAATATCAGTGCATCTGAGGTATTGTTACACCTACCGATGATTGTAGCGTTTACCTCATTCAAAGCTTTACAGTTTTAAAACCTTTATAATAATATCTTACTAAATTTTTCTCAAAATGAAATTTTCATTGCGTAAATGTATAGGAAATGCAATTTTACTATATTTTACTATATTTTATATATTTTACTATATAAATTTTACTATATTTTACGTAATTTTTACATAAACATAGAGCTCAAGTGATTGAAACCCATGTTTTCTTCAGTTTCATGGCGTTTGTGAATCTTGAAATTAAGCCGTAACATAATGACTGGCAGACTCTCTTATCTTCTTTCTGCTTTGCTGCGATGCCTTGCCGCTGCTGGGTTCTTGTTGAGTGAAATTTATCAATAATTTAGCCATTAAACAGGTGAAGTTTGTTCACTAAGAATTAGCTTAGGTTGAGGTTGGGTTGACTTAAACAATGTTTGTAAAGTAAGTACACATTAAAATCAATGCTAGCTCATACGAGTACAACTATCAGTCTACTGATAACTGTAGAACACGGCTAAGAAAAATTTTTTATAACCGAGTAGTTACATTAAATTAAGAAATTGAGTGGCCTCCAAGATCCCCAGGCCTAATACTGTGTGATTATTTTCTACCGGGGCGTTTTAAGACGGAAGTATATTCCATTAAAACACTGAAGAATCGAAAAAAATCGTCTCTAACGAATTCAATCTACTTTATGTCTGATATTGGGATCACAGATAAATGTTAACGTTCAGTGAACAGATGAAATTGCTAATTTTTGCCAAACTAAAACTTAAGTTAAATTGTGACGTGTACATTTATTGCTCGACTTTTTTTGCGCGAAAATGTTTCTAACAGCCTTCAGTAAGAAATTACAGGGAAATAATTTGAATATATCTAATCGAAACGTTTTGCATTTTGTTGAAAAGTGTTCAACGAAGAATATGGACAAAACAGAATAACAATGCAGCAAATAGGTTTTACATTATATTATTTTCATTCCGAGTACCGTTTCGAGTTCCCATTTGTTGTAGGAGACCCCGTACATTTGACACATACTACATTCAACTGCAATAGCAAGAAAACAAAAAGTCTAGCACGCATTTCAAAAACAATCAGTTTTATATGTAGCTGGAATGATTCGATGAGCATCACCAACTCTACAAAATAGCAGCTGCATTTTTAATATTATTAAGCAAAAAAGGTTAGTTAACCATAGAAAAACGACGAATGATATTTGGTAACTAACTTGAAGGAACAGAAACTATCACAAGCGATAGTTTAGCACTGCCCATCAAAGCCAGTTGCCTAGGCTCGCTGGTCGCCGCTCTCGTCATGAGCTCTTTGTACCATTTTCTCGTACCCTTCAAGAGCAGAAGAGAGCAACTCATCAACTAAGATCAGCAAACTTTGTTCAAGAACTTGCCAAGCACACACAAGCTTGGAAAGGGTAAACAAGGGCTAAATGTCACTGACCATAAAATTTCTACCCAAAAACGTTAATAAACGTTCTACTAATTAGTGACATGTTGCGTTAAATACATACTTCTCACTAACGACAAAAATGGTGAAAAGAAGCCATCGAGCTGCTTGTGTCGTAAATGTTCGAGAAGAATTCAGTGAGCTTTCATAAGGTTCAAAATCAGTTAGTACTGTACCGGGTGTAGTGTAATATTAAATTACCAACAAGACATTTATTTTTCAGGGAAATCAGTCAACCGCGTAATACAGCAGGAAAAACTAGGCTCATTAAAACTTTTCAGCACGAAAACATTGTCGCAGTGAGAGAAGCTTCCATCCTTTACGGAAAACAAGCGATGACACTCAAGCATCGTCATCAAACCTCCTTCTTTTGAGGCGTAGCGCTGTTCTTCTTCTTCTTCTCAGAGACCAGCTGAGAAAGAATTTAAAGACTGCACCTCGCACTGAGTAGCTGAAGAAAAAGTTAGTTTTGTTCTGCAGCGCGACACAAGTTGCAAGGAACAGGGACGGCTCCGTGGACTATCACAAGGCTAAATTCGCTCAGCTACAAATAAAACTGGGTCCGCTCAAAGTTCTCAGCTACAAAGAAAACTAGAGCGAAG
This sequence comes from Platorchestia sp. MABIK, assembly GCA_014220935.1. NCBI lineage: Eukaryota > Metazoa > Arthropoda > Malacostraca > Amphipoda > Talitridae > Platorchestia > Platorchestia sp. MABIK. The sequence goes on along the minus strand of JACJUY010001232.1, from coordinate 72,171 downwards.
TGTCCGTGAGCGAAGTGGACAAGCGTTCAAATCAAGAATGTAACGAGAGTGAAACGTCTCAAAAGCAACAATAATTTAGAGCGGTCATTATTGGACTATTTTCCCATGCCCCGGCCAGAGCAGACTGATTTATTTCAGGTTCATTCTATTTATGCATTATAGTTATCACTATTTATACATTATTGATATCATCACTCATACTACTGGCAATATCATAACAGCTATTGACAATATCATTTTAACCAGAGTATTTCCGTAGTTTTTCTCGAAGCTTTTCTTAAATGAACATTGTCACATATATTCCAGTAATACTACTTCTCTCTCTTTTTCCAAACTTTCAATGTAATGTTGGAGTGTACAGTATATTTAAATTATCCTAATCATAAATCATTTTAACTACAAAAAAATCAAATTGTGCACGTACATCATCTTCAAGCTTCACCATTTCAGACAATATTTTTACATCAAAAATTAAAACGTGGAAACACGTAATAAATCAAGTTAAACATTTTAGGAATTCACGTGCAGAGCAGTCAAAGCGAATAACAAGTTGCATGCTCAAAATATCAATTAAAATCAAGCAAGGAGGTCAAGTAATTTTTACCAATTCAAAAAATATGTCGGTGGATAGTTTCGTCCATAAATTTGTTTCCTTTCTTATTTACAGTAGTTTTAAATTTACTCACATATATGAGGTGGGCTTCTATAATTTGAACATGTTTTTGTTTTATGGACTTTTTTGAAATTGATATATTTAGAAAAAGATCATCACCCAAAACTTTTGAGTCATGGTTTAAACGAAAATAGTCGAAAACTAGCTCATGAAATATATAAGAATTTAATCATTGTTTTAAAACGATTTTAGTCATGCCAATGTAACTTTTATAAGGAAACAAGCACTCTCCCCTCATGCAATAAGGCTAAGAAATCACATGGGCTCTGCCTAGAATACTTAGTGCTCCTTGAGATAAGTTATTTTCAACACGAAGGTTGCCAGTCTCACGAATTTTATGGAAAACAAATTTTCAATATTGCTCATTGACCTCAAAATTCGAGAGAATTTTTAATGATATTTTCACAGATTATTTTATCTACTCTAACATATGAAAGTGTTTGCATTCCCAAAATTATTTTGATAGATTCGTTACATGAAAGAGTTCATTTTTGTATATTTAAAATTCTGTTTAAATAATTTTCATTTTTGCTTACAAAAAAATTTGGGAAATAATTATTAGCAAGTAATCGTTTCATTCTAAAAATATATGAGTGGGAGGAGGCTCGAATGCTATATACTTTAAGCTCTCAATACAACAACGTATCAATGGCATCTCCTTTGTCATTTACAAAATAAAATAAAAACTTTGTCATTTCAGCAAGTTTAGAAAAAATATGTCACCATTACTTTGTCGTGGTGTTGATTTCTTAAAATTATGTTCTGAAGTAGTTTTAGGTGGAGTTCCTTTAAAGTAAATTTGATTATATAATGTGACGCATTTAAGGTAATAACACGTCGGTGCTGATGGCTGATTTCGGTAAGCTCTTTAGAGTGATTCAAGCAGTTCATCGTAAAATCATATCCAAAAAAGATTGAAACATTTTTTCCTAGCTTTAAATTTCACCTCAGAGAGAAACTTTCGAATTTCCCTACTGAGTTGCAGAGCCTTCGTCTCGAGAGCGCAAGTTAGGAAAGCTCCCAGCGGATGCGAGCGTCTGTAAAACCCTCGAGTTTGTTCAAATGAGAGCTCCAGCCCTCATCCATCTGCACCCTGCTCACCTACCCGCAGTCTCTATCCCGTACCAACCATACTGACCAGCACTCAATTTGTATCATGAAAATATGTATACAGTGGCGCCAGAAAGTAACTCCACCCTGCCTTATTTTGTATTATATCTTAAATTATAGCAAATATAACTAATCATTTGAAGCAAACTTTACACCATAAATTCTACGCCTTTTAATCTATAGATTTGCATTCTCAAATTTATTTTTCTGCCACCCAGTAACTGT